>JAUMGZ010235435.1:0-10854 GCA_032359645.1 Pododesmus macrochisma | reverse complement strand
GCAAGGAACATGTACATCAAGTTTCGTGAAAATCTGACCAATGGTTCTTGACAAGAAGTTGAAAATGTCTCAGCCAACAATCAGAAGCCATGGCGACCATATTGGATGGAATTCAGCAAAATCAAACACAGATCTTAAAGGGGATCATGCAAGGAACATTCACAGCAAGTTTGGTCAAAATTGCCTCAGTAGTTTTTGAGAAGTTTAAAATGTGAAAGTTAAAGATGACGCAGACGACCACAACAGATGGATTGGTATGGGAAAACCTGGACTGTTCATCTACTTCTACTGTAAAAACCTACAGAAAAAAACATAGTTGGCAACTGAAATGTGCACATAAAACACAAGGTGCTAAAATATCGTTTTTTTCCAACTCTGATTTAGCTGTAAATAAAAGGTTATGGGACATAATAATGGGTATTGACACACACCTTAAGAAACTCTCCAAGGATAATGGAAAACACAGGCTGTACACATCCTGCAAGTACTGAACACAGACAGGCAATAAGAATCAGGTACCATTCAGGGGAATTCATCCTCAAAACTTTGGTCAGGGGAACCTCAGGGAGGTTGACATTCTCTTCTTCGGTTTCCAACTGAAAATACAACAAAAGTATATATTACAATTACCCAAAACACTACAATCTGTAACTCTTTTAACTTGAAAAAATCAATTTAGTATGATCATTATTCATAAGTTTGTTTAAGGATGTCCGCTACTGGGAATGAAAGTCTTATAGACTGGCTGATTTTCGTTATATAAGTCAATTGACATAAATGCTTTTTATTTATGCAAAAATAAGGATAGGTCAATAATCTTGTTTTTGAGATGCAGTCTATAACACTCCCCATAACGAGACGGTGAGACACCTTCCCGCAAGCCTTCTGGCCACCGCCACACCGGTCATGGCGCTCCGCCCAGAGAAAGTGCACGCACCACCAACAGCCGAATGCCGCAGGAGCAAGTGTTTTAAATTTTGGCTGGAAAAAGAACACCTCTAGGTTTTTCATATGTAATATATGGAAAAAATAGATTTTAGGTGCCTGAAATAATAGGGAAAGAGTCTACACATTTTTAAATATTTTGGTAGATGGGTATATAAGGTGTATATTTTAAGAATATTTTCAGAAATATAGGGGTCAATGGGCAAATTATCTCTAATGTATTATTAAGGAAAATTCCTGAGGAGTTACAAAAAACTAGGTAAATACAGAAATGCGTCAGGATCGCACATCCTTAATACTGTTTGTTTGTTGAATGGGGTCTCAGCAATTCTTAATGCAAGCTTCATGTACATGCATATTGCAGTGTAAATGTTAGAGAGAGATGAAGTGTGCTGCAAGGAACATTGAGGCAAATATAAAAAAATTTCTATACCCTGCATAAGTTTATCAGTTAATCAGTTTATAAATACATTGGGATTTAAATTTTTATCAATCAATTGTTTCCAAACTTCATAATTTTGTTTTAGAAACCAAGTAGACTATTTTTTCTCTCTCTCCAATTTTCAGCGAAACCTGTCATCTCATGTGCATTTTGCCAGTGTAACCTGTGTTTTGTTAAAATTGACTGAGAGGTCAAAATCAAACCCCTATATGCGGACAAGCTCATAATTTGACACACAGTATAGCGGGAAATTAAAGACAGGATCAAGCTCTACAGATTATCAGTTGGTGTTAATTTGACGAAATGCGCAACCCCTAATTCTGTGAGAAAAATAAATTAAGGTTTCCAGTGAAGGAAAATTTGACATGTTTCTATACTTACAACAATTTTGGTATGTTCTTCCTCATGGTGGCTATGCTGGCTACGCTGACTGACTACAGAGTACTGTTTGTTGTATTTAGGCTTCAAGCCAAAGCTGCTTGTGCGTGGACGTACTGTATCAATCAGGGCAGAATCCTCTCCAATATCATCCTCCTCCAGAATATTTTGTTCAAGTTCCCCAAGAACTGTAACAACACAATCATAATACAGCATATCCACTATAATATACATTTATTCATTTCCAATAGAAGATACATATATCAATAATAAACCATATACAAAAGTGTTAACTTAAATATGCAGTCAATCCAAGATTTTTCCTCATGTGAAACTAAGATCTGCAATCAAAATTCACTTTTATCTTTATTTAAAGTCTGGCTTTCTTAAAGGTAGAATGTGTTTCTGTTGTTTTTGCTGCTTCATAGCGTTTACAAAATAGCACTTAAAACACATATTCTTCCCTATGGATGATATTATAGGGCCTTCAGCCCACAGAACATGTAATATTACATAAAACATATATTTGATCAAGATGGAACATAACTTTCCCTATACAACATTCCCATTCATGGCAAGATGACCCACAAATATTCTCGAAAAGTGAAATGAATTTCAACCTTTGAAATTGTAATTTTAAAACTTTTCACTGGTAGAATAACAAAGATTAAATATTATGTGTCTTTACTCTCAAGTGAAAAGGAATAACATAATTATCTGGTACCAATAATGCAGGTTTAACTTAAAGTCAAAGACAAATTCTTTATATATGCACTTGTACATTCCCTCGTGGCTTAAGGTTATTTATGATTGTCTCATAGTTATATGTGGAACTGGTTGATTTTTTAACTCAATATTTATTCCATACTTATAACATCAACAGATGAGTCTGAGGTTCTTAAAACTATATCAACATTTGTAAAATACTTGTGCCATAAAATCAAATGTTTAATGCTTAAAAATTGAATGCAAATAAAATGAGAAAACTTTGACAACTCAAGAATTTCATAGTAACAATAAGTGAACATATATAACTTTGCATACATAAAAGCCATCATTAAAACTAAGTGTATGTTTTTATTTCCATGGAAGTAAGTTAACATAAAACACATGTATAAAGGTACACATACATGTACATAAAGAGGAACAAACTAAATGGCATTCATGTGAACGAGGAAATAGTAATGAAAAAAAAGTCAGCATGCACATCAATACATGAGTACAATATCATTTAAACATGTAGTAAATCTAGATCTAAGTAAGTTAGACCCTAAAGTAAACTAAACAGGTGACATAAAACAAATTAATATATCAATTAATGTGCCTTAAATGCAACTAAAAAGTAACAAATTCTAAATAAACTAATTAAAAAACTTAATAACTGAATTAATACATATAGGGATACTTAATATATAAAATTTATTTATAACTAAAACTTTACAGAGAATTTAAACAAGAGGTCAAATTGGCCTTGATGTGCTCAACTTAAACTCTAGATGCTTTCTTGATTATTTTTCTCAGCACGGTGGCTCAGAGGTAGAGCGTTCGCTTTGTGCTGGTAGGTGTGTTAGAATACCAGGCTGGGGTTTAAAATCCAGCTGTGTCAAAACCTAAGACGTTAACATTAACACCAATAAAACAAAACAGTTTATTTTTCTCATTTTTGTGCCTGCCAGATAGTGGTGGTCCCAATACATTTGTGACCTATCATTCTAATATGCTCCCTTCAACCAACATGGTTCTCTCTGTTCTAAGGGTTACTATGAAAGCAAGCAGTAAAGTGTTCTTATGAATATTTAGAATATTCATAAACTTTCCCTTTTTGATCTTCCTAGTGGTGCCCCTTGGGGGCAAAGTCCCATCTTTTGAACAAACTTAAATTCACTTTTATTAAGGATGCCTCCAACCAAGTTTAGTTTAAATCAGTTCAGTGCTTTAAAGAGGAAATGGAAGTTTACATATTTGTTATTGTATTGAACTCCCCCAACCCCTGAAAAAAATAAAAATTGTGTAAACCTACTTTCGTCTATATGGTCAAACCTTGAACAAACTTTTTTCTCAATTACCCAAGATAAAAAAAAAGTCGAATTCTTCCCTAATCTGGCTCATTATTGGCACCAAATGAGGCTGAGCCAAATCAGTGGATATAATTTGAATCTACCTCTCTCAAGGATATTCTCTACCAAGTTTGGCTTAAATTGGCTCTGTAGGTTTTTAGAAGTGGAAATGTAAAAAGACATAGTGACGGCAGACAATTTATGATAACTAGCTCAGGTGAGCCAAGAAGTGGAGGCAGCAATAATATAAAATCAAGCTAAAAAGCTGCAAATAAAATAAATTTTTTTTATAACAATTTGAACATGCAAGCATAACCTTCATGAACATACCATACTATCATGCAGGTAAAACCAAGGTACGTGCTTGTTGTGTTGCACAATAATCAATAGGTTCCACAAACACACCATAACCGGCTTATAACAAGGATTTCTCTTAACCATTCTTTACATTGGGATTTTTTTTCAACTTGGAAAATAAACTAAATTATATGGTATTTTCTTTTGAAAACATTTTTAAAGTTTGCTTTGGGGATTTGTTACAAATGTCTGGTTGTTCATTAAAACTGATATATTTCATTTTCAAACATGATAACGTTATTTAATAAATTATATTTCATGAAAAATAATTGACTTGTATTTAACTGAAATTGAGTATATCAAGGCTCCAATGATTAAGATGTGTTTGTGTAACACAAATGTGTGTCCAATCATGCAGCCATGTCATATATAATACCTGCTGTTCCTTGACTACCTGTGTTACTCAAAACCTTAGTAACTATCCCCTTAACCCAAGTCTCCTCCTCTAAGATCGCATAAAATGAACATTGAAAATACTTAGAACATGTATTTCAGCTTTTCAAAAATTATTTAACATGCGGTAAACCAACTTAACTCATGGTCAGTAATTAAATGTTTTTTCTTCATTTATTTGTTATAATTATCAAAAGGGCAAGTAAATCATATTAATAATTATCGATGACATTTAGAAAATTCTAAAATATTCAGACCATAAACATTTTATGGAATTATTGTCAAAAAATTAACTGACCTTGAACAAAAGTTGGTGTTCAATATATATACAATATGTGTCATAAATATCTGCAGCATTTTAACTATTGATAACTATTTTACCTAAGCAGCCAATTTAGAAATAAAACATGCAGCCTCAAAAACCATGTGAACCATAACTTACCAAAATCGGGACCAACATTTGACGCAAAATTTTCTGAATTTTCTTCAACAACGCTATACTGCCTTATAAGCAGTTTTGCTTTAATTAGTATGAAAAACAAATATTTTACATCAAAATATCACAGAATAAAATGCTCTTAAAACAATACTCTGCTCGTTTATATCCATTTTTGTTTAATGTATGGTAGCCCTAACTATTAAAGACAAATGTGAGATCATTGGAAAAGAAAGCTATTGAAAACCTTGAACATATTACTAACAAATGGTCAACATCATGTACTGAAACAAAAGTTGGCTATGAAAGAAGATTAGGGAACCAAATAATATTAAAATATCAGGCTTACAATATAAATATCTCATAATTTGTGTAACATTAATATTACATAAATATTGAGTTAGTTATAGGATATCAATATTTGATTCTCTTTTCCACAATTTGATAAAGCAGCTGAAAATATTCATTCTTTACTGATCACAGTAAAAAAGTATCTTGCCACAGCTTTAACATATTAAATTGGTAAAAGATATTCCTAAGAGTTGTATTAAAGGTTGAATTACTTTTAACCACTTCTTAAACTGTCATAACAAACAAAAGCTTTTTTCTCAGTTATGAACAAACAACAAACTTTTTACAAAGTTTCAAAATAGCTAAGTATTTCATTATATTTCAATTGAAATTTACCACGGAAGTCTGTAAAGATCTTGTAAATTTCTGTGAATTAACTAAAAAATCTTTTTTAAAATGCCTGTTTCAGCTGAGTTCAAAATTGCTAAAGTAAATCAAATTCGACAGAAACAACTATTTAAGAGAACTATCCATGGTACATTACAATGTAAGATATCTGACCAAACACATGTTGTAAGCAATATGGATAATGTACTGTGTCTAATATATAAACAGATATCATGCATCAATACGATGAAATAATCTTAACTTATAGATATAACATATTCATGATCATATTTACAAGTTCTCCTTGCAGTGTAACTAAATGTGAGTGGTGTCCTTCCTTGAAATGTTCTGTACAGAAATTATTATTTTTAATTATTTATCAGAAAGTAACATGTTTATGTTTATATGTGGGTATAAAGCTGGTTATAATTATTATAGTACTAGCTTTACACAAGTTCTATCTGAAATAATCATATTACCTTCTTCATTTTCATCCATTTGTTGACCCTATAAGCAAAGACAATCCAATATTATAGCACACTTGTGCATCACATAAGATAAGTTTGATGAACATTACAGATGTGTACAAATGCATGTTTGGTCGATAATTGTGCAGTCTTCCACACAAGTAAGAAAATGACGTAATATTCTCCCATATCACAGTATGTAAGACAGAGTTTGCCCTTGAAAGAAAGCCAGGGGGGTGTTACAAATTGAGGTAAAACCACTTTGTAACCTCCTCGGGTGGAATATCCCGATCTTACACACATGTATAAAAATATGATATTAATATGAGTAGAATAGGGACTAAGTTTGGTATAAAATTTGAAATTAGTTATCTTTAGATATTCCCCAGAAACTTTTGCAAGGAAAACCCAACGAAGAGCATGTGAAAAGGCCAACTTAATTAAATAAAATCAATCTTACCTGTAGTGTAACAAGTTCACTGTAGAGACCAACACTCTGCATCAACTCTTCATGATTTCCACTTTCTATCACTCTCCCATTTCCTATACTGTATATCATATCTGCATTACGTATGGTTGACAGACGATGGGCAATAACTATGGTTGTTCTTCCCTCCTGGGCCTAGAGAGAGAGAGAGGATGTCAAAGGAAATAAGTTTGAAGTATATTCTATGCATTTATATTAATGTAAAGATATGAATTATTTCCTCTATTTCCTGACATTTCAAAACCTGAAAATTTTCATTTCCTTTCTGGGAGGGTGCATAAATGTGGAAATAACAATAACATATCTACATTATTTAATAAGATACAATCAGAAAAACTGATCATTTAACCACTGCAAGAATATAAAAACTCTCTAATACTATTATATCAAAAAAAATTGGTTGTTAGAAGGTTTATGTGATTTATATTCAATACAATAAAAATCAGTTTTCTTTAAATAAAAAATATCTTTTTATAGTATTCTTACCTTTTCTAGAGCCTTCTGTACCACAGCCTCACTTTCATTGTCAAGTGCTGAGGTGGCCTCATCTAACAACAGAATCTTAGGATTGCGTACAAGGGCACGGGCAATGGCAATCCTCTGTTTTTGACCCCCACTCATCTGGGCTCCTCTGTCTCCGACTAAGGTTTCATAACCCTAGCGTAAAAATATCAAAAGTATTATAAGTGAATGCAAAATGATAGAACAAAACCTCTTTAACAATAAGCAATTTTATCTCCAATCAGTCTCACTTTCAGAAGCAAAATACAAATGTCTTTAAGGAGAGAATCTCCTATCTGTTACATATATAGGGTATATATAAGATATTGCTGAGGTGTCTATACTTTAGTGTTGTTATCTCAGGTAATCGTTAATTAAATGAATTCATGATCAGTTTCTCATTAAAATTCTTACTATCCTCATTATTATAAGTATTGTATCAAAAAAGATTGCACTGTTGGAAGACGTCATGATAAACAATGTATCATCAGGTAGCCATATTGTTTTTACCCTAAAATTGGTGTAAAGGTTACATTATAAGTATATTGTAGTTTTCCGATCAACAATTTCAATTGGTCACAAATAAAAATTGTGTTTTTACAAAACTGAACTCAAACAAGTTTTCAATTGAAACATTTCAACAGCACTGATGTCTTCTGCAATGAAAAAATGTCCAAATATCATAATAAAAATATTTTTGACTTTGAATCGTTTATGTGACATGCGTACAGTCAAAACAAAACAATTGACTTGATACTCAATGGTTTTTATAAATAGCAAATAGTTTCATTGTTAGTGGTTTCATCACTACAAAGTTTTCATTAAACAACATCAAAAATTGAAAATGTTAATGTTTTTTACTATTTTTCAAGCAAACTTGTAGCATCACATACACAAATTTAAATTGACTAATATCTTCACATAAACCTCAACAGTATTTTATTTCAAAGCATTGTCTGCACCATATCTGTGTGGTTAGAATAAAAAAATATAAACTTACATCTGGAAACTGTGTAATAAAATCGTGAGCATTGGCCTCCTTTGCCGCTGTCTCTATTTCTTCCTGTGTGACATCTAAGCGACCATATTTAATGTTTTCCAGGATAGTGGTACCAAACAATACAGGCTCCTGGCTGACAACACCAATCTGATGTCTTAACCAATTAACATTCAACTCTTTAATATTTCTCTCATCCAACAGAACCTGAAGTAAAAATTTAAAGAATCTGAATGGTCTAAAATATAAATATAATGAATAAGCTGATTGGTCAAATATCATGTGACTGGAATATAGATTTACATATTCTGATTACTGTAGTCAAATATCAAGTGTCTTAAATGAAGATTTAATGAGCAAAGTCTAAGACTTGTTTTTGAAAATCTCCCCACAGAAGTTATTCTTAGTTAAAGGGTGATAACTTTTATATAATTCTTAAATTCATACTACTGGTAAGCTATAGGATTCACAGGAATCGGACAGTATGTTAATACATGCACATGTCCCAACAGTTTTAATTGACAATTTACAATATCAATGAAGTGAACAATTTAGGTCATTTTATAGGTTTTGTGTGTATTATTTTCAAGTTGAAATCACCTTTGTCTGTGACAGTTCAAGTTTGTGTGATTTAGATTTTCTCATGGCAAAATGGAGTTATCAAAAAGTCTAACCTTAAGTTTATTAAAATATAATCCAAGAAAAAATCTATGGTCACCAAAGGTAAAAACAACCTACTTGATTTTGGTTGCTGTACTATTCAAGTTAAAACATTTTTAGATTGTGGGACTTATATCCTTTTGAATGGAGTTGATCAAAAAATTAACTAATTGAAATCAATGAAATAGATAAAAATCTACGTTACAATAGGCCAACGCATCTTACTTTTGATTCTGTGTATAGTAGATCTACTTTTCATATAGACACCATGTATGAAATTTTCTTGTTCACAAAGTCAATCAAAGTATGACCAACAGATGGACGGACGAAAAAATCAAACATTTCATGCCAACAACTAACGTTTGTAGCAGGAAAAATAAAAAAAATACTCTTTAAACTATGAAAATTCACTTTTAAGACAAAAAGTACACATTCTAAACACATTCCTTAAAATACACAATGTAATTTAAAATATTTGCTTTCACAACATTTGAAGTAAATGTTATATAGGAACTTTGAGTAAGATGTAACAAACCTGTCCTTCCTCTGTGTCATAAAATCTCTGTAACAGCTGAATAACTGTACTCTTTCCACAACCACTTGACCCCACGAGGGCTACAGTCTGTCCCTGATTTATTTCCAAAGTCAAACCATTCAGAACCTGAAAATAAGGGTTAAATGTTGCATCTGTATGTAGGTCGTTACTTGTTTTGGGTTTGAAACATAAATAAGCTGCTGCTTAATGGAAGTATAAAAATCTATCTTGCACAAATTTAATTTTGAATGAAAGGTAAGCACGGAGTGAACCGAAAGTAAACCTCAGAGGTACCGTAACTCAAAATGAATTCTTGGTTTTAACAGGTGATACACAGTGTAGATAGGTGACGGTAACAATGACATGCTTTATTAAACTTTTTTGCAAAAATAATACATGTATGGCAGGTTCGCTTGGTGGAGGGGGGATAGTCCCAATCAACTACCTACATGTTGTATGTGCTTGGCATCAGGAAAACCATAGAATGAGCTACAGTATATTAGTACTTTATGATTTTCTGGTTATACTTCTGAAATTGCGTCTTGTAAATTTTAAATTTATTAATGACATTTTGTAAATGTCAAGAGACATTTTCTCCCTGGCAGACAAGTATGTAACGCATGTGGTTTGATTGTAATCATACATGTGTTGTCTTACTGTATGACTTTTGTTTTGTGAATGTCATGTACATGTACTAGGTGTAATGCAGCGTCAGTGCCAATCTTGACAGACATAAAACCATATAAATGTCTAAATAACAAATACAGTATGTTAGTTTTAATATGATTCTGAAGCTAATTATTATGAAAATTATAAATATTAGATAAAAATAAAGGGAAATAACTCAAAAGACCTTAACCGACTTTGTTTAATTAATTCATTGTTGTTTATCAGCACTTTAAGCAGTATTTCAGTATTGGAATATTTGAGTTTCCTTGGAAGAAAAGAAATAATTGTACATCAAAGGACAGTTTTATTACATAAGGCTTCAAGCAGAATTTGAACTCATAATTCTAGTTAGTGGTGAGAAGATAGATATTATAAGTGGAATCCACTTTTTCTAAATGTTTGCCCTATTGGATGAATTTTTTTACAAACAAACCATTTATCTTTATTAAGAATAATAAACTCACCTTGATAGTGGGCCTTGCAGGATAACAGAAATGCACGTTATTAAATCTTACAGTTCCTTTCACAATGCTTGGCTTTTCTCCAGTTTTATCGAATGTGTCAATGTTAGATTTTTTCTCGATGATGTCGTATATTTTTTGAGCTGCTCCTCTTGCATTTCCTATGACCTCAATACTAGGGAAGGCGCTGCCCAGAGACATAGATCCAACCATCACACCTATGAATACCTACATCATAACAAAATATACTCATACATTATCTGTGTAGTCAAAAGTTATTTGATTGGTTTAATTTGATTTTGAAATGGTTTTTAAAACAAGAGGCCCAATGGGCCTTAACGGTCACCTGAGTGCATTGGTCAATTGCATTTTGAATAATAGTCACTGTGGT
>JAUMGZ010235424.1:0-10854 GCA_032359645.1 Pododesmus macrochisma | reverse complement strand
GAAAGAAAGCCATGTAAGAAAAATCTATCTTACATACCCACGTGATGTGGGAAATAACCAATCAAATTGCGTCACTTCTTAATTGTGATGTAGCAAATGCAGCATAAACATGGCGCGAATGTACATTTCTCAAATTTCAATCACTTCAAATTTATGTAAATGGTTGCAAAAACACAGATATTATGGGAGAAAAAAACTCTTTCATACATTTGTGTAAGATAGGGATATTACACCATCGGGTGTTACCAATTAAAGATAAACCCTCGACAAGCCTCAGGTTTTACCACTTTGTATTCCGCTCCGGTGGAATATCCCTATCGCACACACATATAAGAAAGAGTCTTATATTAAAAAAAAACCACCTCTCCAGAGTGACGTAACTTATATGGATTGTTGGAGATGTATACAATGTATAGTGTTCCACTTAGTTTTCTGTGTAAATGGTTGTTTAAGGCTTTGTAGATTACATAAATATAGATTATTTCATTATACATTCAGCTAAAAATCTAAACTAACACAGTCTGCCTACACACTATAACATCTGTTTCCAAATGTTTATCGATTCGGTTTGACATATATTATATAGATATGTTCCTTGTATTCTGTATTATTGTACTCCTGCTGTACAGTGAATGATACAATACACATCTAAATTGTTCTTAAATCAAACAACGGTGTGTGTGTGTGTGTGTGTGTGTGTGTGTGTGTGTGTGATATTGAATTTAGACTTGTTTATGACAAACTATTACGTACATCTAATTAGTTAAACAAGGCATTTTGCACTATAGCTAAATATATTGCCTATTTTTATTGCTCAAGAAAGATGCAAAAATAAACTTCAAACAGCTTCAGATATCAAGCAAGAATTATCTTATAAAAGATAGCCGGCGCAGATAACAGTATGGGGGTACAGATTTAGAGGAAAAGTACAATGACATCATTTTATATAGGTTTGATTTTTTTTATAAAATATCTTTAACGATACCAAGTTTTACTACATTGGATGACCACAATTTTTTAAAATTTATATTACAAAGTAAATATTTCGACATAATAATATTTGTATAACATATATATCTAAGTTGTTTACATTGATATCTTCTATATTATCGACATAACATTAAAGTGCGGTAACTCGTATCATGTAAATGTTTGTACATGTAAATGTCATGTTTTCTGTCTTGGTTACAGTTCATGTGTGTGAATTTTATACCAATAAAATATTTGAGCACTGTTATCATAATACTCGTTTTGTGTAATTTTTTTATTGAAATTTTCTTATTCTGTTCCCCTGGGTGCTAAGCTACATTATAACCCACTTCCCTTGATGTAGTAAGCTAATTAGGCTGCTTACATATAAGCGCCTTCTAGCGATGCCGTTCCGTACTTTGAGTTAAATGAAGCGATCGTAGAGAGTGGAAGATAACGAGTAGGCCATTCGGGTTAGCTGATATATCGCCTGCGTAGGAATATAACCGAAAGTTTAGTTGAACGCTGGTGACGTACGATAAGTTCCGGATAGTTGTTACACATGAATAGACTAGTTGTCTCTTTCCTTTTTGATACACTGCTTTGTAATCCGCAGAGCATACCACCTGGCGGAAAAAAGTAACATGACAGAGAACCAGTCTATGTAGTACATGGGTTTAAATTAAGTATGTCACACAAAAGACAAATTAACCAGCTGCGCCGAAAAATACAAAAGGGCGGTAATTATGGTCACCATATAACGCACCATATAGAAGTTGATTATTCTAGTATCTAACATATTTGACACTATCTTGAGGATATGTACATGTCCTGTTTTAATGAGTTTTTCTTTCTTGTCCATTTCAGCTACACACTATGTACAGATAGCCTTGTTATGTATAGCGACCGTTTTATACTTGGCCTCTGCCATAATAGCCAGTACTAAGATACGCCAAGGACCAACACAACGCGACTACCAGCAGATGTGTGGCTGTATGATTGCAGGATGTGAGTATATCAGGCATAATAGAATTCACATCAATACCAAATTGAAATAATGAAACTACGATTGTCTTGAGGATACTATTAACCAGTGTAACCACCCTGTCACAATTTTCACGAAGAGGCAATTTTTAAAATTACACGTATGTATCATTATAGACTTGTGTTAAATTTTGTTACCTTTCTATTGCATCATTGATAGCTATAGATCCATGATTTAGGTAATGTGTAGGCAATGGGTTTAATAAGTCAAAACAGAAATTCTTGCAAACCAAGGTTTTTTTTTATAAATAGTTATTGAACACGTATAATATAAGTTGGCTTATGGCTTTAAACTTAAGTTCAGCTAAAGTGGTATGAAAAATAATCGCCCCATTTACAATCCACTATTGACTGAACAATGTATATAGTGAAATATTCGATTGTTGTTTTTTGTTTGTTTTATTGGTCTGAATATTGAAAAATGCATGCCATACCTTTACAAATGTGAAGACTGGGTGTCTATTATCCTGCTTGATATTTTATAATGTTGAAATTAGTCGCTCCCGTGCAGACGGAAACTACAAGGAATTCAAACAGTACTCTAAGTGAAATCACTGAAGTGGAAAATCTACTTTTTGATGTTGTGCATAGCACTGTCAAAAGAGAAACTATACATAAACGTTTCAAGTCTGTTGGAATTATTCTTCCTTGCAAATGGAGTCATCAAAAAGTCTAACAAGAGTCTAAGTAAAATCAATGAAATGGGAAATCTAGGTCAAGAATTATCATAGGGACTTACGTTTGATTTTGTGTAGTGTTGCGTGCCTCGGTTTTAAAACATACAAGAATTTTCCAGTTTATTGGACCTACAATAATTAGTCTTAATAATATGGGTCGGTCAAAAAGTCTAAACAAAGATTACCGACGGACGGACGGAAAAGAAGAATCTTAAAGCTGTAATATTCTCCAAAATGATACATTTCAATTAACCAAAATCAGCTACACACGTCAAATAAATGACTAGATTAGAACAGAAATAACAGTTGCATGGATATAAAATGTGATGTAATCTAGTAAACAATAGATAGAAATCGGGTATATTCCTGTTCATGCTGCCAATATAAATTCGGCACCTTGACCTCCGAATCACCGAAGTCATTGTAAATTCCAACGATTAAGCTGGTGTCTAAAACTACCGTTCATCTTATTAGTTACATGTGCGCCTTGCTCGTGCTGAGCACTATTCACAAAGACATTCCAACCCACGTCGCCAACAATCGCTATGTGTATGTGTTTACAAATAATATTCGACCTGTATTACCTTCATTGAATTAATCAATGTTCTTATATACTTCGTTCAACCCAACATAAACATTACAATTAAATAAACACAACTCTTATAAATGGTGACACTATCTGTCTGGTTTTTTTCTGGTTTGAACTGTAAGTGTTGGCTTTCGACTGCGATTCGTTATTGTTGTTGTAGGACATTTCTTTATCAACTGACCATACGCATGCTCCGTAAAGCTACCATTTATTATCATCCATGCAAAAATGCTATAAATGGACACAATAACATTTTACTCCCATATTTCTATCCTGTAGTAAACTGGAAGAATGTTACCGCTTTAATGCTCCGACTATATTCATAGCTGGGACATAAAACAGTTTTCATGTATTAGCCTTAACAAGTATCATAGCGCCTGTCATACTACAGATGAATCATAAGCTATTAAGAAACGCGAAACTTGTCATCTACATTTTATTTTCATTGAATGCCATCAAACACAAATTTATAATATTTGGTTTTTATTTCTATGTTTCAGTTATCATTGACGCGGCAATGATTGGCTGGTTCGGTTCTGGTGTTGCAAGTCTTAATACTGCCCTGGCTTCCGTCGACTCCTTGCACTCCAAATTGAATTGGTCTTTCTTTATTGCCTGTGTCTGTGTCGGACTAGCATTCTTCATGACGATCCTTATGTGCGTGTTTAGGTCAAGCGCTCCGGACGTGGGTACGCCTGGGACGGTGATCATGCACAACACCCAACAACCCACAGTCAATGTGCAGTACCCAAATCAGGGGTACCCTAACCAGGGGTACCCTAACCAGGGATACGGAGGAAGCAAATATTGAAACCAGTAAATCGGACAAACATCTTCGAATTATGCTTACCAATATTGTTTTAAATGTGTGAAGTATATGTTCATTTGACTCTCTAAAATTCATTCTGTATTTTTTTTAAGCTTTAATATATATATATATATATCGCGCGCGCGCGCGTGTGTGTGTGTGTGTGTGTGTGTCAAGATACAATTTTGTTCAAAATAGCATAATCCGTAATATGTAATTATAAAATGTTATGTTTTAGGATAGTTTCGTTACATGTTCCACACAGTATCACATGGCGTCATATTAATGACTGATCAATCTAACATTCACACATATATATTAATATTAGTTTTATAAAATATTGTAAACGATGAAATCGTTCAAGTTGATTTATTTTTCCGTTATTTTGTTAATTTTAAGAGTTCTATACTGATAATTCGCTGAAGTACTCATCATGTTTTTTAATGCCAAAATATACATTCCTATCAAAGATTAAGAGTTTCAGAGAATTAGCATCATCCTTAGTTTTGATTATGTAGCAATAACGTTTGTATTTTAGTTAACAGACTATACCCCGTGTCAAATATAAGCAGTTAACGAAAAGTTTCTTGCCTAATTTAAAAAGGTATCAAAGGCAATTAAATTCTAAAAGATGTAACATTATTTCCCAATCAACCTAAACTTATATTGCATATCTGCATATGAAAATCAAATTCATACCTGAAATTGAAATACAAGACTTTCTGTCAATTATTTTACATGTACCATGAAATCCCTTCAATAAAATCCAAAGATCAACTGGTGACGTTTCTACGTTATTTTTATCGCCGATTGTTTGTGTGCTTGAGTTTCAAAAGAACAAATGCACATACATGTACTTTGACACTTCTGTCGAAGAGTTTTAAATAAAACCTTCAAATAATGTTCTTTAAAGTTCCCATATTGGAACTCCGGAAAAGGTTTACTAAACTATGGAAAAGGGGGTAAACTTGATCTTAAAATAAAAGTTTTATGCGTCCGAACTATTAGTTGTTTTGGCTCAATAACTGAAACTGTCTGCATGGCGAAAACAGAACATTAACCGAAGTATGTTTCGTTTTCATACTTTTACATATATATTACAAGATGTAAATTATTAAAGGATATTGCATGATATTTTATGCGTCAGTTTTTATGATTTTTTAGTCCATCTGGACCAAAGGTCCAAGGTGGACTTTTCTCATACAAATCCCGTTCGTCGTCCGTTCGTCGTCCGTCGTAAACTTTTCACATTTTCGACTTCCTCTCCTTAACCACTTGACCCATTTCATTCAAACTTGGTAGGAAGTATCCCTAGGGAAAAGGGATTCACATTTGTTCAAATGAAGGGGCTCGGCCACTAGGAGGCGAAAAGGGGGGAAAATTGTCAAAACTTCAAAAATCTTCTTCTAATAAACTAGAAGGCCTATGTTTCGGTATGAAATAACTTCAGAGCATGGATAACCAAATTTGTTCAAGGGTTGACCCTCGGGTCAAAAATTGGTAAGGCGTTTTGGGGTCAAAGTTTAACACTATAGCAAATAGTTAACTATTCACATTTTTGACTTCTTGGCCAAAGCTATTGGATCAATTTCATCAAAACTTCGTAGAAGTCATCTCTAGGGTAAGGGAATTCAGATTTGTGCAAATGAAGGGGCTCGGGCCCCATGGGGCGCCACTTAGGGGACCGAAAGGGGGAAAATTTGACAAATTTTCAAAAATCTTTAAAAAAAAAAAAACAAAAAAAACTAGAAGGCCTAGTGCTTAATGCTTTGGTTTGTAATAACTTTAAGGCATAAAGAACCAAGTTTGTTCAAGGCATGGCCCAAGGGTCAAAAGTGTACAAATGACAATCCAGATAAACGTTAAGGCCCGATCGGCCTCTTGTGTTATCCACGAACGTACGGTCAGTATATGCAATATTTGATTGTGTTCGAAGATAGATGCATCAAAAATAGAAAATAGTGTTCAAAACATGTTTTTTTTTACTTTATAAAGGTTTAAATAATATCAAGATTTTTATATTTAAGAATCGTTATTTCTTTCAAAGTTTGTTTGTAAATAAGTTACAAATTGTTTTATTCATTAAATACTTTTATACAAATACAAACTGCAGTAATTGTTTATTGCTAAGAAAGGATCATCAAACAGTCAAAACAGAATCAGAATAAAGCATGGTGCTTAAAGGAACGGTACTTACATCGAAGGAACTGACGAAGAAAATCTGAAGAGACGATTGTCATACAATAGTGGACACTAAGATATAGTAGTTATCTTTAAAACCCGTATCTCAGTACGAGGACTTCCTTCCTAGATGGCTGTTGACATCGACACATTTGAGACAGGATTTACATTGCTTGAGCTTCCCACGACCAAACAGAGCCCGTTTCTGAAATATATATTATAAGTTTTGTAACATGTGTATATTGTAACGTAACGTCCCATTCGCCAACAACACATTTTATCGATCGCTTGAGACAATAACACTTCATGTTATTGATACTTTCGTTTTTTCCGATCTATGTCGGAGAAACTGTATATATGTATTTTGTGTCGTTTGTTAACTGTGTTTTTGGTACTGTATACACCTGATGAAGACTTAATGGTAGAAAAGCGCTTTGTGTTACTATAAATTTACAGCACTGTTGGATCCATATTCTCTCCACACACACACACACACACACACACACACACACACACACACATATATATATATATATATAATCTTTTTGAAGATTACAAATAAAGTCTTGGCTATAATGTCTACGTTTCGGCAGCTACGACTGCCTGCATCAGGGCTCACAATGCAGAAGAGCGTTATTAAAAATTTAAAAAAAAAAAAAAAAAATTTGTTTGACATGTCGTAAAGCTTAAAAGGTATATTTTAAAAGGAAGATGTTCGTGATGTTTCCTTTTATAATTAATTAATGTATATTTGGTTATTTTTTTGAGTGCGTCCCACGTTTTCCTTTTGTTTTGTTTTTTTTGCTTGGTTTTTCGTGTTTACAACTTTCATATTTCAAATGATTGTAATCTAAGGCGCTAACTCCTAGGGTTAGGCGGGATGGTTAAGGTCCCGTTAACTGTTTTTACCACATCATTCAATTTTTTGAATGAATGTCCTTAGTCGTTTCGTAATGTTTTTTTATTGTATTTTTATAGGTTTTTTTTTTGCGTTTTTACATTGTCGTCAGTCCTCCCGATTTATAGATGTCATCTTTTTCTAAATTAGGGTTAGCTTTGCACATTCGGAGTACCACAATGTTGTTCTTCGATTAGAAACAAAAGCTTAATATGGTTGTACTAAAAATTTGCAGTTAAATATAGTAGGCGTTAGTCATCACAGGACAAATATATATGTACTATTTATTTACACAATTACAATAGACAACATCTGACAAACAACACACAACATTTGGTAATTACACATAAATTTGACCATAAAACATGGAACCATTGATTTAGACGCACACGATGACTTTGAAAAACTATAATTATTGTGAAGAAAATATAACATAAAAACTTGACAATGTAAGGCTAGCAATGATAAAACATTAATTCACAACGCATTACTTTACAGGTCTTCTAACTCACCTGCTTGGTGTGACGTCATTTCTAAATGCCTATTTTATTTTGCAAGTTCATTATGGTGAAGTTTTTTAATGGGACTATTGTTTGTTTGTCAATATCTTTGGTTCTGTTGCTACTATTTCTTCTTATTTCGTAAGATTACCGGAGTTAACGTTCTTGAATTGTTTTCAACTAAATTGAATGGCGTCAACTCTGTCTCTTGTTTGTTGATGTAATTCTTGTTTCTGATGTAGTTGTCCCTCTTTCACTCGTTGATTAAATGTTGTTTTGTTTTAGTTACCCTTCATGAATCAAGACATAAAGTTTAATCCTGCAGATGTATACTCTCTGCTTGTAGCAACGTATACACTGGCTGTATTGCTATGAGAAAAGTTTTTAAAATAAATATAGGGTATGAGGGAACCATTAGGAAATGGAAAAACTACAAACAAACATAACCACTACCAATGGTCACCAAAGCGTAAAAAAGAACAGGACATTACAGTAAAGATTATGAAAAACTAAGACGCAATCCATAACGCAACAAACAGACATTGACAAGTGCAAAGAAAACGGGGGACGAGCATATACAAATCAAACAAATACTCATGTCGAACATAAGATTTCTTATACTGCTCTTCATTGCTCAATTGTTTAAGTGAGCGTTTAGCCCGTGGAGACAATGAAGAGCCAATACTCTGTACTTTTGTTACAGTTGACTCACCAATATCGTTATTCAACTTGTGTACAACCGATGACATACGACCGTATGCCATATATTTTATATTTTTGTAGATAAATTGATCTTATCCACCAGTTATTTGTAGGCCATATATTTTTATATTTTTGTAGATAAATTGATCTTATCCACCAGTTATTTGTAGGCCATATATTTTATATTTTTGTAGATAAATTGATCTTATCCACCAGTTATTTGTGACACCACCTCCACAAACCTTAGAATGACGACAACACTTAGTACAATCCCAACTATAACACTGCACGGTGGCCTCTAAGACCTTCGGTAGTTTATTACGGATTGGATTAAGATCACCACACTATAGTTCTAATGTAGGGTTTTCATTATGAGGTGGCACCGTGACTTAAGATCAAGACTTAAAGATTTCTGACACTGACTATATTGTTCACGAGTGACACTGCTGGTACCGAGCATATCCCTACTAAATTTAGCACTATTGGCATGCTTAAATTGAGTCTGACCAAGATGTATAGGATCAGCTTGTCTTTCTACACGCCACATCGGTTCTACTAATGCCATTGCATCATTCAAGCCACTTGCTGATTTAGCATCCCCATCAGTGGTAGCATACTTAATAAGAACTTTTTGAAGACCAAACTCTTTCCCCATTTCTTTACCCATCACATACTCTGAAAGAGGGGCTGCTTCGTGAACATTTGACGTACATTCAGGATGACCACCCAGACAAGTAACTTTTAGACCTTTGTTTTTTAACCATGCACCTGTCCAGCATAGTTTATTTTGTACGGTCGCACCAATTATGTACTTCTTGTCTGTCATTGTTTCACAAGCTACCCCTATAGCTTGTGAAGCATTTTGACCTGGTTTATTCCTACTAACTATACCAATGGAATTATACCTTGCATCCATAGCAACATTAAGAATGTTTGAGTTTTGAGCACCAGCTTTTTTATTCATTTCCTTCAAATCCTCAATTTTCTCATTCATGTCGCTGCGATTTAATGTCACAGTTTTATTACCAATAGTATTGGAATTTCTTTGCATACCACTGCGACATGGTGGTGGCACATCAATGGCAGCAAAGATATGCCTAGCTTTTGTATTACCTATTGGGCTATCTTGTAAGGATGAAGACAAGCAGAGATTAGTCGCTGCAGGGTTTGGACCAGGTTTTTCAGTTTTAACCTCTTCGTACAACTTGCACTGAGGGAACACCATCTTACAAGTTGTACAAGTCAGTGTTTGTTTCCAACATAGTCCAACTTTCTGTTCACTTACAGTGAAATGAGGGTAAGGACAGTGGGTTGATTCATCAAAATGTTGTTTTATTGATGAATTATACATATCAACTACCTTTATGTTATTTAACAGTCTCATACCCTTTAACTCAGACTCTGTTTTTGAATTAATGCATTGTAGGACTGAATTTTTCTTTGTATGCTGTGAACGGAGGAAATTAATTCTCCCATGTGTGTCCTCACTGCCTGGACTTGAGACAGTTTGAGAACTTTCACCTACAGTATTGACATCTAAATCATTCATTCCTATTGCATTGCAGGTATTATTAATTTCAATATTTACCTTAGAAACAGTCTCAGATGAATTTTGTTCTTTCCGGTCTACAAAAATGGTGTTACCTTTTTTAAAGTATGACGAACGGGGTCTTTTTCTGCTTTTACCTCCTTTCATCATAGTTTCGTTTTAAATTTTGACTTAATTATACAATAAAATTATCACTTCTGATAAATTGTAAGTAAAAAAACTCAGATGTGTACCTTAGATACCTATTTAACATAACTGACCAAAATCCAGGTAAGAAACCATGTATAAAGGTGTCAAATTACACTTTATAGGATGTACCACCCCTAGTGTCAATACTCGCATATTTAACACATGGCTAATCCTTATCTATCCTGACAGATGAATGTTACATTTCATTGATACAATCCTGTGTGTTATTTGTAAAGAAATATATAAAGCATGTTCTGAAACCAAATTTTGCAGGTACAGATGCCTGTAATTTTTGAAAATTCTTTTTTAATGTTAAACTTTTCTCAAATTTTAAGAAGAATAAAAAAAAAATCTAAAAAAATCTAAAAAAAAATTATATTGCCTTAAATTTATAAAGAACGTGTTAAAAATACATGTAAGTAAGTAATTATATTAAAAAAGGTAACACCATAATTGAACTAAATAAAAAAATTGACATTCAGTAAGGAACTTGGTAAATTCTATTCATTTATTATTGCAGAAATTTTCATTTTGAGGGTGTTTATAAAAAAGGCTGTCACTTGTTAAGTATTGCATTAAAACGAATGAAATTTTCTGAACTTCTCAATTATATGTTTTAGTTAGACGAAATCATTTTTATTTTCATTTTTATGAAAAAAGTGTCCCTGATAGGGGCGAGACCACATATAGATTGACCTTTGGCCGTAGTGGACGAATGTAGTACTTAAAGAAATTGAAATATCTGACT
>JAUMGZ010235423.1:0-14804 GCA_032359645.1 Pododesmus macrochisma | reverse complement strand
AAAACATTTAACAAACAACAAAAAATCACAGCCGATCAGCACAATTTAATTCAAAATTTTCATCAGCTCTCTTGTTAATGATATTTTGCTATTTTTTTCAGTGAACGAAAGACGAAAGACTTGATTGTTAGCCACAAAGAACATTTGGTATGTCAGTGTGAGCAGTTTCGCTTTGATACGGAACATCGATGCCCAATCTGCCAACAGCTTAAAGACAGTGCCACAAGGTAAAACGTCTTGTTTCTCTTCATACTTGAGATTGTGGTGGTGGTGTTTTTAAAGCAATCTATGTGAGTTGATATTGTTAAACAAACATAATTGAGATCATGTATAAATGAAATGTTGAAATGTGCTAAAAACTTGTTTGGTGACAAACAAATATGCTATTGTGAGGTATATTGTTATTATAATTTTATTTTTCAGTTTTTTTTTATATTTGACAACACTTATTCTGTGGTACGATAACATAATCACGCATTCTTATGTGAAATAGTAAATTTCTATTCTTAAATTGAGAATGATTTTGACCAGAAATTTTGTTTCAAAATATAATTTTTTTCATAAATTTTGAATGCCATTAAAATACAAGTAATTTATTCTATAAATAAATCTTAATAAATTTAGTCGATGTAAAAGTAAGTGAGGAGTTATCGGCATGTTTACCGTACATTACGCTGAGCAAAGTTGAGTAAAGTCGATGAACGATTATTGACTGACCTTGTTATCAGCGTGCTTACCGTACCGTACGCTGTACATGGTTGAGTAGTTATCCGCATGCTTACCGTACATTGAGTTTTTGGTAGCCGAGCTAGTGAGATAAGAAAACGTATTTTCCCCACAGTACCGCACTGATTGAACAGAAGAAGAAAATGTCCTTTACTACTTTAAAGATTCGAGTTAAAATAAGTGTATCGAAAGTATATTTCTATATAGATTTATATTACATTGTAATAATAATAATAATAATATACTAGCTGTATAAACATACCGCTTTTAAGTGCAATGCACTTGAGGTATGTAGTGTAATATAATACAATTCATATATTCACCAATCAAGGGCTCACATAGGGCATGCATACAAATATAATGTAACATTTACAAAAAATAATTAGTTCACGTGGCCGCTGAATATTGATTATTACTTCTATAAGTATTCATTTAATCTCAATAGAGTTGGGGACAATGCTATAGCACAGGTTGGAACTTTCTTTGTTTGTTTTGCGTTGTGTTTCAGTCTGTTCATTATTAAAAAAAAAAATGCAAGACCTTAGACTGCTTATGTAGCCTTCTTCAGAATATCAACGCCGTACCAGTGTCTAAATACTGAGTACAAGATAAGATAAGATAAGAGAGTGTATTCCAATCTAGGTCCCACTAGGGGCAAATTCATTACTGTGATCATATAATAACAATAAGATAATACATACATAAAAAATGATGAAAATATATATATATATATGAAATTAATAAACCACATTTATTCCAACAACATACAGAACCAGTAAAATGTTAACATTAGTTGAACAAGAATGTTCTGTTATATATCGGTTACATAAGACAACATTTTAGCACATCAGTGAAAGATGATTATAACATAAATATGAGTAAATTTAGTTCATGCAGATGAACACATAAGGTCCTCCTCATTACAGATGCATGTGAATAATATATACTGGCCGTACGTAACTACGTATTAGGCAGACATTATGCTAGATATCAAATATAGTAATACTATATTGTCCGTATATCCACAGATCTCAATACTGTGTTACTTAGAGATCTGTGGTATATCTATACTGGTCAAATAATAATTTGCGACAAAGAAATCAAACGATGTTTGCAAATCCACTATATAGGGGAGGTGTGTGTGGAGTAGTATGTCAATGATAAGACTGAAGTAAACACATACTGATATATTGTCACACTTCAATAAATGTAACAAATATAGACATCCAAACTAACTTTTTTTCTTAACCACAATTTTCCGGTGAATTGGTGTCTTGCATCAATATTTTCTTGTTAACCGTAAATCACCTTTGTGATTTATAGTTGAAAATCGCTCTTTTGTCTAGGAGATGCAGAGGCAGAGGTTTCCCATAAATTCTCTGTATAAGACCGTCAATTTTGCTAAGTACATTCAACCTGCGGAATATATTTTGACATTGGGGTATTAACGTATATTTATATAATATTATTAATAATACCAAAGCATTAATATGTCATACATGTGCCGGTTAATGAGCGCGAACTATACCTTCAAAACCTCTCCGCCGCCGTTACAGTAGTGCATAATATTTTAGTGCTCCCAATTTTTACTCGAAAGAGCATGTAAATGTCACTTGCTACATATTGACGATATATATGAGAGACTCCATATTATCTTGTGAAGAGTTGAATTTTTATATTTAATAGATCTATAGATCTATTTAAAAGAAATTACATTTCTAAAGTTAGAAAAAATAAATGGACTTCCCGGTTTTCTACTTCAACGGATTTCTATATTTTGTGGTGGAAGTCAACTGACCACAACGTTGATTATTATTGTTGACACATCTCTTATATGTTGCCTTACAATGTGTAAGCACAAAAAAGAACTCAAACAATTGTGATGCATTTATTTGCATAAGGATCTACCAACGTATATTTTAGGATATTGCAAGAAAATTGTGAATATCAATATAATTGAACTTATTTACCCTAGGTAATGTTGAGATATACATGATATTGATCACATAGACAAATTTCTGCAGATAAATTATACTAAATCTAGATGAGAAAATTCTTGTTATAATTAGCATAGATCTATTGTATCTAAACAAAAAGTTCATGATAGACAATGGATTCTACGTACTCTTTGTACTACAGCTTAATTTTGGTGAATTACACAATTTCCTACATGGTCATTTTGCAACTTTGTCACAAAACCAAACACAACTTATTCACATAATCTTGAGTTTCTATTTGTGTAAGACCAACATACAACTAAATAAACAAGTAAATATATTTAAAGCACAATTTTATTTGAGAAGAATTCTATTTTGTTTCTTTGATATGCACAAGATGCAAAATAGAAATATGAAAAAATTATTTCACCATATTTGTAAAATAATTCACCAAATTGAACATCAATTGTGATAAAAATATATTCAAATTGAAACTTGAATGTGGGTATCGCTTGAAATCTTTGACCAAGTTGAGAAACCATACAATATATTCAATTCTATACACATACTTAAAATTGAAGGGTTGAAGCTAACTGTTACATATGAGAAGGACCTTTTACAACCCCGTCTGAAAGGATTATATAACAAATGTAAGCACCCAGTAGAACCTTTTCACACATACAATATTTTTGCTGTAGGTAAAGGTGAGACCCCCTGCAGCTCTTTTCAGAAGTCTTGTGCTATGAAAGACTGATTTTTACCTGTAATTACAGGTGATACTGCACACTTATCATCTGTACCTGAAACATAAGCCCCCCCCCCTGATTTTATGATTTCAAAGATGACCATTGCTAACGAGATATATGACACTACAGGTGCTTCACCTTAGGCGATTTCTTCAGATAACTTCAAAGATGACTGTTGCTGACGAGCTACTGTATCGCTCTGCAGGTGTTTAACACCTGAGCCTGACTTGGGCTATTGTATATCTGTAACTTTATCATGGTGGTCATACTACCCTCATCTCTGAGAAAAAAGAATTGCACTGTACTGAGCTGATAAATTCTATCATGTTGGAATTCCACACTTTATGATTGCAGCAGATACCCAATACATTAATAAAGTAAAATAACACTGATATTAATTTCATACAACCAGTTCGGTTGTTTTGTAATACCTGCTATAATTTTACATATATATAATTTCAGACATAAACACTTTTTATATTGAACTCTTAGAAAATCACTCTGTAATTCTTGAATACGGTGTCATTTTGATTACCGGTATGCTTGTTCCTCATGGTATAATGGTCGAAAAAGCTACAGTCTGCGCAAAATAAAATGGTCAGATTTATTGATAACTATGATATAGTAGAAAATTTTTGTCTGTGTCAGATTTTAGAAATATTAGAATACTTAACATTGAAAATAGAAACAAACAGCTAAGATTAAATATAGTCCTTTAGATTTTAATACTAAATGTCCATCTTAAAGCTTGTCTTCATGAAAACTTTACAAGTCAAAACTTCCAAACTCTCATCAATATGAAACTAGAGTAAGATCCTGTAATTTTAATGTACCTAGTGTAAACAGTCTTACAGCATCAACTTTCTTTTACAATGGTGTACTGGATTGGAACCAACTACCTCTAAATGTTGAAGAAATTAAAAACAAACATGCTTTTAAAAAGAAAGTGAAGAAACAGCTAATTTTACCAATGCAGAATTCTGAGGACTGTGATTTTATTTATTATTAAAAAAGTTACATTATAGCACAATTATTTAAATAAGTATTTGCAAGAGTTTTGTGGCGAGTGTTAGTGTTCTATGATATGGATCAAGTACAACATATACTTGGCAACAATCTGCACCATTGACTTTTTCATGAACTAGTTTGAAAAAGCCAAACAAAATATTTACAAAAACAGTAATTAGCAGAATTAATTCTTCTAGTACCAACTAATTTTTACTAGTCCTGAGCATCAGATTAATGCCTTAGGTATACACAACAATGACAACAACAATTTCTGTTCCTAAAATGTAAAATCTCCGAAGATGGTATTTTTGTATCATGTGCTATTATCGCTACATGCGATTCATACAGATGAAGTCTAAATGGTGGAACCTTTCATTTATATATTTAACTGCTGTCTCATTTTGCAACTTTAACTTGCATATCTATTTTTTGTATATTTATAGGTATTACACAATACCCATAGGGCCACGCCTTCAACAGCTCAGAGAGGTATCTTACTTGGCGAAAGTCACCACTGTAAAGGGCGGATACCGTAGATTTGTAGATGACCTGCATGCTTCAGCTGGTTGGTCTAAGTTCATGAGTCAGATGGGCGAGGGAGCAATTGCTTTGTCATACTGCAGTGATGGCTTCAATCCATTTCATCACCACATCACCCAAGGATCTTACAGCATATGGGCTCAGAGTGGTCTTGTCTTGAACCTTCCTCCAGAACTTAGAGTGAAGATGGGAAACACAATGCTCTTTGGACTAATTGCAGGTATTTACCAAAACATAACAAGCTCAACTATTCCAAATTAAAGGCCCATTGGGTCTTAACATCCGTTAAGAACGAATAGGCCTATTTTTCAAATTTTTATATTTAATTAAATTTGTCAAATTTTACCTTTTTGTCCCCCTAATGATGCCCTCTGGAGGCTGAACCTTTTTGAACAAACCTGATTCCCCTTAACTAGGGACATAGTAGATATATGTATGGAGAAGTGCCCAACACTTTTGAATATTTTATGACCCCTAGGAGCTTGGCCAGATGGGGTGGGGTAATTGGGGAACATTTTTTTCTTAAGCATAACAAATCAAACATTATAATGAGTGCTACATTTTACAATGAAAAACAAATCATTTCTACTATTTATGATAATTTCACAAATAATTGATAACAATTTAAATTTTAATAACACACTGAAGAATATTGACAAAATTTAAATTTGTTTATGTCTATTCTAATTTAGTATCTTGTACACCAGCTGGCCTAGTTCAGCTTGATCAATGAATAGTGTATCTAAATATTGCATTATTTGTGAATTATTATCGCAATTACAACTTCATCATTAATTATCACTACTTAAATTGTCCTTGAATGTGTTGCTAAGTTTACACTTATTATTAGTGTTCTTTAAGGAGAAAATCAAGATTTTGTTTCTCTCAGTTATATATAGTCTACCTGTCTGTCCATGAATCTTGTAAGCGCAACTCCTACACCATTAAATGGATTGCAATGCAATTTCACAATGATAGTAAACCATATGAAGATGAACATGAATAAAAAGGGGAGATAATTAGACTTTAACATTAACATGTCATGAATCTTCTGTGTGCAACCCCTCCCTCACTGTTTATTGGATTTTAGCAGCCATCCTGTTGACAGTTATAGTCCCAATCTCATCAGCTATAACCATCTTACAAATTTTCTTCTCATTTTAGGTCCACGTAGTCCCAAGAGACTCAATATCTATAATGAGATTGTAGTTAACGAGTTGGTCACTCTTGGTGAGGGTTTAGTCACATTCAATGCCTTCAAGAAGACAATCCAGACAGTTAGAGTTGGTGTGTTGTTTCTGTGCTGTGATGTTCCAGGGGCAGCCAAGGAGCAGAACCGAGTGCAACAGAATGCTAAGCATTCATGCAGTTACTGTACATTAGTTGGTAAGTTTCAAGGTTTTATCTTAGCTGTAGAGGGGTTCCTATGACACGATTAACACCTGGAAGAACTTGATCCAAGGAACATTATAATATTTTGAAATTGGAGTTTCATTAACAAATTTTGATTTAATTGTAATTTCAAAGGTTTGACAGTATTAAGAGGGAAACTTTTCTACTTTGATATTCGGTTATATTTTGCTTTGAAGAGTTATATTAACTTTATGTTAAGTTATAAATAACATCTGAAGATAACATGACATTTGAAAACTTAATTTTATACATTAAGGATAACATAGTTGTAACATATTTTATACCCAATACTTATATTCAAAAATTGTTTTATACCTGAATGTCTAACAACTACTGTTATTATGGTTTGATTTGTGGTAATTTTACACTTTGATAGTACATAATTATTTTGTCCTTTTTGCATAATTATGCTTATTGACAGACTAAGACTCTGGTTTAATGAAAACTTGGAAAAAATAAAGCAAAGTGTCTTGATTTTTTAGGGCAGCATATGAGGATTCTAGACAAGACAGTATATCCAGGTGGGAGGGCTTTTTTGGGACAGTCTAGCGACTCATTGGAACTGAAGAAGGACCCTGCCTTCAGATGTAGTGTCAGTGATGAACCACCAGTTGTCAGGATGACCAAGGCTAGGGAGGTCGAGAGAAGCCGCTACTTAGATGCTTTGGAACGTCAGCAGAGAGATGAGAAGTATGTTACATAAACAAGAACCTTTTTTCTATACTTCCTTCTGGTAGACTGGTGCTAGAATCCCAGGTCGTGTCAAAACCTAAGACCTTAAAATAAGGCAATCTTCTCGCTCCCTGCTAAGCTCTCAGTATTAATGGGTAGGAGGAGGACTGGCTGGCTCGGTGTCAGGTTAATGTGACCGATTGAAGTATCATGTTAAGTGTCTGCGTCATGATATTTCAGTGAAACAGCACTATAAATTTGCCATAAGTGTGCACTGTCACAAGCAGTCATCGTCTAGATATGACCTATGCAAGAGTTAAAGGGACACTCAACCCCAATAAACAAAAAAACACATTTAGATTACAAACAGGTTTGAAGACACAATAAACACTCTGACAGTATTTGATGAAGAGTTCATTTTTTATATCATTGAATTAACAGTATATACTTTTTATTTTAGGAAGAACAACAAGACGCTCATTACTGCATTTACACAGGAGACGGGACGCTATGGTAGTAGCCAATGGCAGCGACTTGATTTAGACCTCCAACAGAAGAATGCCCCTGTTGATCCAATGCATGCAGTGAAGGTAAGCTCCTTCTGTCTTAAAAAACAATACATAACACATGTCACAAATATGAGTGTTTTGCTTCGGATGATTTTGGTTATTGTCTTCGGTGCAATTAGACAATGGAGAGCTAGTGCAAGGTGAACTCAAGTTGCTTTTATAGTGCTGTTCCACTGAATATCACTCCATAGACATAACCTATCACCAGTCATTGTGCTAACACTCACAAAACCATCTGTTGGGGAAGCAACATAACCTATTTTTTCCACATTTTATGTGACAGGAGCCAAAACATTGATCTGCCTGATAACAAATGAAAGTTCAACCACAGAGCTACTGCACACTCAGTTTTAGGATATTGAGCTGTTTGTGACATATTTGTTTCAATATTGAGTTAAGACAATACGCACAAATGTCACAGAATATACAGTATTATTTATTAATTGTGGTTTTTATTACATATTAATAAATTAATAGATTTGTTTAAAGCTTTGTCAAAGTCAATATAAAGTGGTGATAAATTTTGTAACTACATGTAGTCAAATATTTATTTTGCAATGAAATAAAAAACCATGTATATTAACTCTTCATATTTGATTTTCATTTATAGGTGATTGCAGAGCATATTGTCAAGCTCCTGAATGGTACAGAAGATGGGCCCAAGGTGAGGGCACAGGAGAGACAGGATAGTCGTTTTCCTGGATGCTGCCCAGACAACGTTTTCACCACTTATGTAAAGGAGGTAAGAATATGCTTCATCTTCTTCTTCATCAGTCTTGACAAAAGGTCCAAGGTGGACTTTTCCAATACAAATCCTGTCGGTTACCTGACTTAAACTTTTCATTTTCCTCCGAAAATATGGAACCAGTTATATCTTTGCAGGAAGCATCCTTTGGTGAAGGGGATTCAGATTTGTCTGTATGATGAGATTGAACCCCAGAATGCCACTAGGGTCAAAATTTGACCAAATCAGATTGATTTTATTTATGAGCGACCCCAATGTAATAAGTAGGGTTTGTGTTTTGGAGTCACAGTTCAACACTATAACAAATAGGACAATTATTCCAAATGTCAACTTTTTCAAAACTGTTGCACCACTTTGTTTGAAGCATCCCTAGATGACGGGTACAGTAATTTGTTCAAATTATGGGACTCTGCTCCAGGTTGGGCTATTAAGGGGCTTAAAATGGGGGAAATTGACTATGTTTCAAATCTTCTCCCAATTAACTAGATGATGTAGTAATCTTATGGAAAGGAGATCCAAATTTGTACAAGGTGTGACCCTGGGGGTCACAAAAAATGTTGCATAATTTGGGGGTCAACAATTATCACATGTTTACATTGTATTCATTTCAATCAAACTTGGTAGGAAGTACATGTATGCTAAAGGGGAAGGGTATTCAGATTTCTTTAAATGATTATTGGCTCAACTTAGTTTTAAAAATTTGTAATAAATTAAACAAATAGCACCATTATATAAGAGGCATGTTCTGCCCAGATTGATGTTAAAGCCCTATTGGCCACTTGCTTTTAAATGTTTAAGGGATGCTTTTTTATATCAAGCAATTTCAAATTGATATGCAAATATTTTAAATGATATATCAATCATTTTATCTCTCTCTCAGATGTGTATTTTCATACATCAGTGGATAAGAACAGATGATACATTTTTACTTGCATTCCATAACAAAAATTGTAACAAGCACTCTATTCTTTTTAACAGAAGAAGAAGTTTGGCAGAAAGCGTAAAAAGACAACAGACAACCCAGATACTAGGTACCTTTAAGTCTTAATAATTATCAAGTTAAAATACTTAAAAGTCTGCACAGAGTCAGTCACCTGTGACCTTTGAAGCAGTTAAGCAGAATAGTATAAATTAAAGAATGACATTGGAAAAGACTTCTCGGTTTCTCTTCATAATACAGCTTAGGCCACAGCAAATTAATTACTTTGTTATCAGCATATTCTTTGTTTTTAAGATGAAGCAGCTGTGTGGCCTTTTTTATTTCTAATTTTATTTGAGATGTTAAATATTTATAAGTTTGATGCCCAGTCCTGGTAACATTTGGTTGGCACAAGTGAAATTTATTTGTCTAACACATATATTTATCTTTTTCTTAATGTGCCTTTTTTTATTTCAGTGAACACAGTGATGTAGCAGCAATAGTGGAGGATGTAGAGATGAGTACAAGGTAAACAACTTCCTTGTAAAAGTCATTCTATTGTCACATGATTTCAGTAGTTAATTTGATGTCACATGATTGTAATATTCATTCTATTGTCACATGATTTCAGTAGTTAATTTGATGTCACATGATTGTAATATTCATTCGATTGTCACACAATTTCTGTAGTTAATTTGGTGTTACATGATTCTAGAAGTTACTTTATTGTCTGCAATCTTAGTTAAGATGATACTTTTCAAAACGTCAGTGCAGTCCATTGTAAAAAATACATTTAACATGTTTAAAAAAAATTCCAAGTTATTAAAATACTCTTTTGTATTCATAGTTTTTCTGCATGAAAAAATTAAAATGTAAAATTGTTTGTTAATGAAATTTTGTTCATTAAAAGTCATCCATTCTTGTAGAAATGAATCATGATTTATCAAAGGAACTACATGGATCTATGATTATTTTTCAGTTGTCCCAGAGGCAAGCTTCCTGCAGCTCCCTTCACACTAACTACGGAGGAGAAGCAGATTGCTGACAAGAGGTTGCAGTCCATCAAGGTCCCAAAGGATTTTGGAGTTATTCCAAACACTCTGTTTGTTAACATATGTGGTGGAATAAAGAGTCACTCTTGGTCGCAGGTAAATAGATATGTATTTCTCTCAGAGAAAAAATATGGAAAATACAGTCAATAACTGTATATCCAAATTATAAGAATTATAAGAGAGATTTATCTTTTTCATACTCAAATTTATACTTATATAATCATCAAAGGTGTTTTAAACGGTGCTCTACTGTATTATGTATGCTTGTTGTAAAGGAAACAGTGATTAGTCATATATCTTTGGATTTTTTTGTATTAGAGTAGAATAAAATTAAATATTGATTTAACTAAAAGTAAAAGTTGCAAACATATGCTCTGGGAAATATTCTGAAAATAAGTTTTAAGCATCTTTTTATATCTACTTAACAGCTTTTTACTCAAGGGATCTTGAGATTCTGCCTGAGAGGAATGCTAGGGACTCCCCAGCGTACTTCCCTGTATAGATTTCTGTCGACACTGGAAGACCTCTTCTGTTCGCCAGTAGACATGGACACCTTTGCTTCATTGACAGAGAGATGGCATGTAGCCGTGTGCTGTATGGAACGGGATTTCCCTTTGTCCTTACAGGTATTTATATTATTCAACTAATACAAAGTAAAATTATGATTTAAATATACCTAAAAAGCTCTTCCCAAAACCTGTTTACTGTCGATAAACAGCAAGTTTTTACAGCTTCTTTTGAGAATGTCTCACCTAATTTAGTATTACTGATCAACTGTAAATCAGAAAGATCAAAACAATGTGGTTGTGTCACTTATGGACAGAGCACACCTACCCTGTGACAAAACATTGCTATATTTGATATAAGCATCTCATTTTACATCTTACTCTCTGATCCATAATAGGCATCATTTAAGATATGATCATGACATGCAATATTGCATTGCTTCATATATTGATATAGGTCATTTATTTATAAATATATTTATTTTATCTTTTATTGCATTTAATTACTTACTTAATCTGCATTCTAAAACTGCTATTTTTTTAGAGCTACGTAATGCATTTAATGCATCATCTGCCGGATTATATCAGGCTCTATGGGCCCCCATCCAATTTTTGGATGTACCCATATGAGAGATACAACAAAGCTCTGGGACAGTCCATTACAAACAGCAGATACCCAGAGCTCAGCGCTGTCAAGAAAATGGAGGTATGCTTAAATTCAACAAGCCTTTGAAATGGATCTTAATTCATAATATTTTGATTGTAATTATCACCCAGTATTAAGAATACTACAGCTTGTACTGTAGGATTTATCCTTTGGCTCAATTGGTAGAACATTAGACTCCCGACATAGGGGTCCCAGGATTCGAATCTCAGCAGAGTCAGATGTATTTGTCTGCCTCTGTTACAGTTGCTGCCCAGGGACCTGGGCTGGTCGCTACACAAACATATGCTTCACAGCTTTGTAATTTACCTCAAGTAAGAGACGAGGATGTTTCTGTCTCAAGTGTAAGAATATGTCAACAAGTGTTAACAACGTTACTACAGCTTGTATAATTTGATTAATCCTTTAGCTCAATCGGTAGAACCTTGGACTCCTAACAGAGGAGTCCCAGGTTTGAATCTTGAAAGAGTCAGTTGTATTTGTCTGCCTCTGTTGCATAAATTTCTGTAAATTAAAATAGGTAGAACACTTCATACTTCATTTGTACTTGAATTTTGGATATGTTTTCCAAGAAATGTTTTTACATATACAGTGTCATACCATCTACAACATAATCTTACGTTGTTTTTACAGGTTCAGTGGTTACTGGGAATTCTTGAAAGTGCAGGATATATGCAGCCATTGACAGATGACAGGAAGGACGCAACAACACACTTGACACACCTGCAGACTGGACGCTACAGGCCTTTGATTAGGAACATGACGGACGTAGAACGGGGATGCTTCATTAACTTCTATGGGACAGACCATCTACAAACATTAAAAGTGACGGAGTATCATTATGCGAGACGGATTATCAACAAGCGAGAGATTCTTTATAGGGACAGTCTGGTGGAGGAAAGGACAAAGGAGAAGACAAGTATAGTTTCTGTGAAGCAGGCAGATGGGGTCTTTGTGGGGCAAGTCGTATACTTTCTCGCACACAATACACTCAATGTCACCCAGGAACTAGCTTATGTTGATTTGATAGGTGTAGCAGAATTGTGTCTCGACTCATTCTGCTACAGAGTCAAGGACAGGAGACCCCTGCAACCAACATTAGTGAACATCAACGACTTGTCGTCTCCTCTTGTTCATGCGTGGGAAGAGGGCACCTTATGGGTTGTAAATCAGGAATAGGATTTAAGGTAGCCCGTACCAGCCAATAAATATGTCTGTAGACATCTGATCATTTTTTATATTGATATTTATGTCAATTACTACTTTTCTGTGACTTTACCTTACCATACTTTTTCTTAAGTTATTAATATTTTTGTATATCACATATAGTGTTTTCACATAATGTAATTAAATTAAGTTTACGGGTACCTGTTATAATTAGTTTAAACACATTTTATTGCTATTGAATGCAAAAAGGTACTTGCTTACACAAATTGTAATGAAATTTAGTTTAAGGGTACAGTGGAATGCGGTGTGTCCCGTACCATATTTAGGTCACTGCGACCTCTATCTTTGACCTACATTATTGAATATTGGTTTCCGGAGCTTATCTTCAATGTTTTTTCACATAGTGTAATGAAACTTGGTATATGGATGCTGAAGGCCGTGTTTTTTCGCGTATCACAAGAAGGTCACAGCCACCAGTTGATAAATTTTCAAGATTTACTAAATTAAAAGGCATAGAGCTTAATTCTTGTATTTATATATATACGTATTATCTATTGGGCATGGAAAACCAAGTTTGTTTCATGTTGCCAGGCTAAAAAAATCGGTTATATTTGTTGGGGTCAAAGTTGAACACTGTTAATAGCAAATATGTTAACTTTAATATTTTCAACTTCTCCAAAAACAACTTGACCAAATTCATACAAACTACAAACTTTTGTATTAAGCATACCTAGAAAGAGGTGATTCAGGTTTGTTCAAGTGATAAGGCACGTCCTGTAGGAAAACCATAAGGGTATACCAAAATTAAAAATATTTGACAATTTAAAAAAAAAAAATTCTTTAATCAAATACTTAAATTAAGTTATTTGCCTAATTTGAACTCTAGTTTTTAAAATAATAAACAAATAATATAATTATACAAGAAAGAATTCACTAAATTAATTTACTGTAAGTAAAAGCATTTTAATGAAATATGTTTAAAATGTATTGTTTAATTTAGATACATCAGAAGGAAGTAAAGTTTATTAGCTCTAGAATAAATTAACGAAAAATGGGTTGTCTTCAATATAGAGAGAATTATTTCATTTGATATGCCATTTCTATCTGATACAAAATATAAAAAATGGATTCATAAGTAGGGTTACACCATGTTCATTAATTAACATATGTTGAAAGTGGTTATTGCCTAACTGAGATAAGTTACATTCACATAATGATAAATAAATAAATGTGATATGTACAAATGCAATGTTTTTTGTTGTACTTTTTGTGTTGTTTGACAAGAGTTGTTTCCAATACCCTAATCTTTGGTTTTCTTTCTGTGTATCTTCCTATTATGGGTTGGCTCCTGCTTTAGTCCATTTCGGCTGAATATTGAATTTGCACTAACATGTATTCTGTTTAGGCATCCTTTGAGGGAAAGGGAATTTAGATTTTTTCAAATCAACCAAATTGGGACACCACCACATAATCAAATAGAGAAATGTTTTACAACATTTTAAAACTCCAATAAACCTGTTTTGCGGTTTTTGCATATGTACTTACTTTATAGCATGAGCATGTTCAAGTTTACACTCTGGAGTTAGACAAATTCTAACCAAACAAAATATCCCAGGTTCACAGAGAGTGTCACAATATGGCTATAATGTTTGTATAAAAGGGGAAATTTGGACATTAATTTCATAAATCTGTTGTACAGTAGCCTCTGGTGCATCATTTCAGTTGTGATGTTCTGAAAAGAATTTGATCACTCTTTGCAAAGACTTTGTTCTGTTGTGGCAGCTTATTTCAAAATAAAGTGTATAGCTTTATTTTTGGTACATCTAGCTTTATAACAAGTTTAGACTCTCTTCACTTATTTTGTTGATCTTATTTATTTTGTTTTTAACTTACAAACACTATTTTTAATCAATTTGCAATTTTATTTTTCTTACCAGTGTTTACCTTACCCTTAAGCTCCAATTCATGGGTCTTCTTTTGTGATCTTCTTGCAATTTTCATTCAAAGAAATTCATTAAAATATTAATTAGCATATAATATTATTGATAGTTATGTTATTGTGATATTGCGCCGTACAAATTGGTAACTTTTCATTCTATTTAATTCATAGCCCTGAAAAGGGCTGTTGAAGAATATACTT
>JAUMGZ010235412.1:0-10855 GCA_032359645.1 Pododesmus macrochisma | reverse complement strand
TCACACAGAGTTTTGGCTTCTTCCTCTTATAAATATCATATTTATCGGAGGCATGATTCAGGTTACATTTTTGTATTGTAACAAGCTTTAGTGGATATATGATATATATGCGGTAGGGGAATTTGTCTAACAGTTTTCAAAGAATTTTTTTTAAACGAGGTAGATATTATGAGTTGCACAACGAAATTTTAATAAATAAGTAAGATGTTATGACACAGAACAAATTTTGTTTTAAGACCGCATGTAAACATATGTAACCTTCAGTTAGAATTAAAAATTTATATTTGGTTATTTCTTCTGTGTGCGTCCCACGTTTTCTTTTCGTTTGCATATGTCCACGGACTAACGGCTTTTAAATATCGTCTTGGTTTTTCGTATTTACTACTTTGTGCTCCGTGATTGATTTCCGTAACAAAAAAGAGTGTCATTCGATAACTACCTATAAAGTCTACAATAAGATATAAAAAGCACCGCCTCAAATGTTTGAATGATTTGACTATATACTTGTATCTATTTCAGCCGGTAGCCTTGAATGTTATTTAATTAATGGAACATCCCGAGCCTTTGGTATACTCTTTGTGGCGTTCGTAGACAAGTTTAACTGTCCTGTATCCAGGATGTCAACAGTGTTGTCCGTTGGGCAAATTGCTTATTGTATATGTTGTAAGTATATCATTATTTAAAGAACAAAAACGCAGTAATACAATATTATATGTATTTTATTGCGAATGAAATCCAGAATAAACATATAAAAAGTTTATAAACATGTATGCATAACGTCATTGATGAAGAGGTAAATGTACATGTAATGTATATGCGATGATGGTGTGGAAGTTAGGTACATTATACTCCAGGTATCATTGGTATACAATATAAAAAAAAAGCAAATGAAAGATCATAGAAACAGTTCATATTCTAAAATTACTAGTATCGCTGGTAACGGAGCAGAGAAACGGGGTCCATAAATCAAAATGTACTGATTTAGGACGGTCATCCTAAACAACTCAGACTTTACTTGAAGGTGGTGTAAAACCGGTGCACTCGCTTGGAGTTGTGTATGAATAGTATACCTGTATGTTGCCCATAACCTGAAAAAACAGCAACCATCACACTTATGTCAACAATTTTACACGAAAGTTAATAGAATGATTCTTTTTTCGTGCTACCAATTGACAATTTTTAAAATAGAATTAAAAAGGTTTCTTTATATGAGCGGTTGATTGTCGAAATACTTTACAGCGCCATAATGTTTATTTATCAAGTTTTTAAATGTATATGTATAAATCAGACCTTCCTGTCTAGTATGGGAAGAATGAAGGTCGAGATCTCATAAATCGGTTTTACCAAGCCACCACATTTCGTGCTGGGATGACCGTCCTAAGTCGATCTGCACCTATGAAGGATCTTGAAACTTGTTTTGACGTCATTTATTCTTTTTATTCTGATATGGAATTTTGTTATGTGGCTATTGTATATTTGTCAACATTTTTTGTTCTAATAATTCCACATTTTTAAGATTTGATATTCTGGTATGTTTCATAAAATAATGTTAATAATCTAATTTTACATAAATGCTAGCTTTGTGTTAATGCCTATCGGTTTTGGATGTTACAGTGCTGAACGAATAACAGAGACATATTGTATACTGATTCTAGGTTGATAAATATTTTATTTATTGATTCTGGATTTCAGCTTACTTGATTTTAACGGTGGGTGACCTGTTTGATATGAATAGACCGTTTGTTATGTATGGTGGACTGATGACAGCCTTGGGATACTTCCTCGCCAGTTTTGCTGAAGACCCTTCCATCATGATATTATATTATGGCGTCATATATGGTAAATAATTTTTGCACATTAAATTATGTTTAAAAATCGTTATATTACTTTATGTCGGGTGTATCTTTACGGTTGTTTGTTCGTTTCTTGTTTGTTTATTTACTTAACAAGTGCTTATGGTCACTGTCAGAAAAATAAACATGTACCGATGACATGAGAAAATGAAAGGACAGGAGGAAAAATGACGAAAGCAAACCAATAGGAAATATTCAGAAAAATTGATGACCTCATCCACCTACTCTCATATCGAACTTTACATAGGATTTTTTATGGTGCCAGGTGGTTAATATAAACATATAGAACAGCTAGTGTAATGTCTTTTTAAAAGGACGTGCTGAACTTTGCCTGGTGTCTGTATTTGTATAGAGCGTAATGTCACTTCGAAAGTATGTTACTGACATTGTGACAAGAGATCTAGGCAGATAATCCAAACGATAAGACAGGCGGAGAAGCGGCGACAGGAACGGAATATATACACAGGGGGTGACCCTAATAGGAACTTTTAAAAGTTCAAGTCACTTTTCAGATCATCGATGCTAATAGTTGAGATATAGAAATTTTTGTCGGTATTCTTCAATATCGTACGGCTATATTGTTTTGTCGAAACATGTGTTTACAAAGCAATTCAAATGCAATTAATAAAGGAATGACATACCATAACTGGTACTCGTCTACTGTCACTCATGCAAAACTGTCATTTCACTAAATAATTTGAAATGATGATTGTAGTTTTAACATTGAAATCGAACAATGTCTTAACAATCTTTGATGAGGTTTTAACAGTATGTGTAGCTTTGAAAGTAAGTCAGTCAGTCTGTCTGTCTGTATTTTGATAATATTTAATTCTATATATCTAGTTTAACGTCACATTTGCTGATGAGAACTAGGTTGTTCGAAACACATGTCCAGAGGAATACGGTTTTGACAACGCGCACATTTTAAATTTCGGAAAGACATTTTGTGTTATTATTTGGTATGGTTTTTGTACATCATAACCATTTCGAATTTGTTGTCACCTTTTACCACTTTGGCTCTGTAGCCTTGATTTGCTGAAGTCTTGTGTATTCAAAATTAATTCTTCTCTTGCGTCAATTAATGATGGCAGCTTCGAGCAAGATCTGGGGTTCGGGACGGTTTGTCTCACACAGAGTTTTGGTTCCTTCCTCTTATAAATATCATATTTATCGGAGGCATGATTCAGATTGCATTTTTGAATTTGCTCTCAATTCCTTTTACAGGGTCAGCAATGGCGTTTGTTCATGGACCTGCCATTGTTATGATAGGGCGTTACTTTAACAAACGCAAGGGAATGGCAAATGCTATAATTCAATTTGGCAGTGGAATGGGAACATTCACGTTTCCTTTTGTAAATAGAATATTGCTAGACACATACGGACTAAGAGGTACCATGTGGATACTTACAGGACTACTGCTGAATGTGACTGTTGCTGGGGCACTTTTGCGACCGTTAAAGTGGTTTCATTCAAAGCCAAACAGTTCGCAGCAACCAGTTACACAATCGCTAACACGGACACCTGTTGCTGTTGCTGTAACATACGAACTACAGTCTAAAGAAGAACACAACTTTACACAGTCCTATGACAGACTTTATATGAAACATCCAACTCAGGACATATCAAGCAAGGTTTCTGATATTAATCAGCAAAGGCAAAGACAAACTTGCAGAAAACGATCAATGTCGGAGGCAGACAAGGGTCATCCAGATGTTTCAACAACAGTAAATGGGTTTCCCGGTCACGGACGACCACTCTTAAGTGGATCGTTATGTGATAGTTTGGTACCTATTTCTACGGAAAATGTGTTTACCGTGCGGTTTGAAAAAACAAACAATGAAGACAGTGGAATAGACGGTCCGTTTGATGAAAAAATAAAATTTCTGACGTTGAAACGAATATTGGCAACTTTATTTGATAAGACTCTTTTCAGAAACAAGTTATTCCTATTGCAGATATTTAGTGGAATAATGTTCACCCCTGGATTTGTTTTATATTGTGCCTATTTACCTCATCATTTGAAGGATATAGGTCATAGCGAACAAAGTTCAGCCGTACTGCTGTCCATCATTGGTGGCTGTGATTTGGCAAATAAACTTATATTAGCATTGATTGTAGATAGAAAGGTCCTTCACAACTATCACATGTGTGCTATTGGATTGACAGTAAGTGGATGTGTTATACTGGTGACACCATTTGTACACGACTTAAGTGTGTTAATTGGTTTAAGTGTAATATACGGACTTTTCTATGGAACAAATTTGGCAATGACTGTCGTTCTGACAATTGACTTTGTTGGTAAAGAAAACTTAGCTAAGTGTATAGGAACAGGGTATCTGCTACATGGAGTGTCTCTTTCAAGCTTCAATTTATTATGTGGTTCGTATTATACTTACACTATAGATTACTATAAAACTTTTTTTAAAAGAAATGTAAAGAAAATTGTATTTTATATGCAATACTCGTAAGATAAACACAATCCTAAGGATGTATATTAAGGATATTGCTTATATTTCTATTGGTCAAATGAACCTAGATTTAGCCATATTTTATACAAAGAACCTGAGTATATTCCGCATTTGTCTTTATTTGCAGGTACTATTCGAGACCTATCGGGTTCTTACAGTCTGGTTTTCTTTGTGCTTGGAGCAATGACACTGTCGTCTGCAATGTCACTTTTCTGTGTTCCTTGTATTAAGAAATTCGAATCAAAACGATTAAACCAAAATGAAAAATATGTTGGCTTTGCATTTTGTTTGTGTTTTTGTAAAGTATATATATCAACCAAAATGACATAATAAAATAACTTTATGTGGAATCTATGAATCTACCACGTATGAGCCACTGTTTTTAACTTTATGGTACTAGGTTATGTCCAATGTTCATGTTTCCAATTGCCTTTTGTAAATATGTATAAACGCTTTACTCGTTTGGATTTTTATTGATAACTGATGTTTGCGGTTAGTTGTTGAGATGATTTACAGCGCCATGAAGTGTATTTAATAAATTTTTAAATGTATGTTTGTACTTAAGACTTCTAGTCGCATGCGGGAAGATTGAGGCCTCATTAACTGGTTTAACCACACCGCCTGGTTTCGTGCTGGGCGACCGTCCTAAGTCGATCCGCATGGATTACTAGTCTTGATATTTGTTGTGATGTCGATTTAATTACATCCCGGTGCTTCATTGTTTTGCGCAGTTATTGTTTGTTTGTCAATGTCTCTCGTTCTGTTCATCCAATTCATACTATTTTTTTTATATTCTACACTTGAATACAAAGAAAACTGCGTATGCTGCATACTCAATATGTCAGTGGGGTGCTTTTCGACAACTTGTTTAAGACCAAAGTCACTTTTCCTATTCAATATTAAAAGTGGGAAAACAAACCTTTTAGAAAGCAATGTTTTAGATCTAATAAAAGGGTTTCAAAATTGCAAACTCTAAAGGGCCTTGAAAGTATCTAAAAGATCTAGAGAGGGAACTTTTCTCTGAGTGGGACACTATTTCCGAGATTCCAGACCCAGCCACGAATCAACCATTATCAACCGACCCTCAACAGGAAACGTAGTTAGAATTAAACAATACCTAGATAACCATATCAAGGAGATTAAGATGTACCAGAGAGTACGATATCAATGCTGTTAAAGACAAATAAATCCCACACCTGAAAAAAATAATATAAATATGGTCCAATCTGTCTATAAAGTCCACCCAAAAGGTCTTTACATATATGGAGGCGGTTTTAATGTACAGGTACAAATAAATGTAATTATACTTCAAGGGAGCTGATTTTAGTGGTCTTTATGTACATATTGTCTCTTTATAGAGGTGGTCGCTAGAGCAGGTTAGACTGTATAGCAATGCAAAAAGTTAATGTATAGGGTATATGCACAGCCAAAATGGGAACTTTAATGTGAATTTAACCCAAATAGTTGATTTTTAGGAAATAGAATTGTAATGGGTCCGTCGCACAATAACGTTCTGGTCAACGTTCTCTGAACGTTCTAATCGTTCAATTTTCGAGCGTTCTGGGGTGAGGTGGACACATCTGGCGTGTGACTAGCGCATGACTAGCGTGTGACTTACGCATTAGGAGCGTGTAACAGCGACCAAGTAAGACACCCCTGAAAACTATTAGCGTGTGCTGACGTGTCACTGGCGCGCGACGAACGATTAGTCAACGTTAGACGAGCGTGGTGAGCGTGTGACTAACGTGTGAATAACGTGTCACACCCTGCGTGCACTAGGGGTCCGTTCAGTGGTCGTTGACAGGTCGCCATTGAGTACGTTCACTGCAAAGCAAACGATTAATAACAACCAAGTAACGATAGGGTAACGACTGACTAACGATAGCCGAACGCGTCCAACGATTGTAAAACGTACCATGAACGTCGAAGAACGCTGGTCTCCATGAGAACTTTTGTGCATGTTCAAAACTTTTTTTTCGGATCAGCGTCCTCCGCCGATCACCGACGACTATCAGCGTTCACACAACGCTCTTCTGGCGCTATACCAGCGACCATCGCCGATTACAAATGTTTCCTCAAACGTCATAGAACGCTGACCAGAACGTTATGGTTTGACGACCCCATTAGGTTTAAATAATTGAAATCCAAAGACCCTGGGGTCGTCAGTGTGATAAAGACTTTATTTACCGTTCAGCTTTTGATATGTTACAATCGTTTAGTAACTAGTACAAATATTAAATGCCAAATTTCAACGAACATGAACCATGTTTCTAAGCGTGCAGATCTTTGTATTTTGCTTTTATATGCATAAATGTTAAGAATCGATGTTCAAGTTTTATCTGTGACTAAAAATTAAATTTTGATATAGATATGATACTTAATAGAATTCACGAAGGCAGAAAGTCATATATGTATCAGCTGTGAGACGATCATTGCTACAAATAGAAAATATTATAGTAATAATGAAGAAATATTTGATAAAAAAGTGAGAAAATAAATACAGAACAAGAAAGCAGAACAAGATATTCATTTTTGTAAATATTTCTTTTTATATATCCATATTAATATTTTGTACATATATTGAAAACACGCTCGTGTTTATATGTGCAAATGTATTTAAAAGTCTCGTTTTGTTTGTTTGATGAATGCGATTGGAATGAAGAAGGTAGAGACATAAGTCTAAATAGGAATCTTCTCTAACCCATTGGTTCTTGATGATTCCATTAACAAAAATATTACACAATTTTCTGTGAAGACACATGGAGGGAAGAAGGTAGTTCCTAAGACTCGAACAACTTAAATACAAGAGTAGATGCAGGAGATTCATAGTCGTTTTAGTGAAGATGATGACAATAATAGTGTATCTATTACACTTTGGTTCAGATAACATTGCAAGCAGACGAGAGAACAATGTCAGGTTCAATTACTCATTCGCACAGCATAGTCAGAATGATGCTCAGATTGGAGACGGCGACGACCAGATGCTGTCTGAAGTCGAAGCATCCCTAAATGGCGACCCTGTCTTAAATAATGGTGATGTAGAGGGTGACTCCGTTGCCTACCTGAAAGAAGTGCATCAAGTAAATAACGTCAAAGAACAGTATGTATCAACTACATGTTTGTAACAAAGATTAAACAGAAACACACAGAGCAAAAAGTGGATTCGGCAGAACAAGAGACATTGACAAACAAACAATATCTGCATCAAAAAATGAAACACCAGAATTGATATCACAACAATCTTCAATATAAGTAGTCCATTCGGACCGACTTAGGACAGTAACCAAGCACGAAACTAAGCGGTGTGGTTAAGCCGGTTAATGAGGCCTCAACCTTCCCACTTCCCGTATGAGACTAGTAGTTGTAAGTACAGACATAAAGATTTAATAAATACACTTGGCGCTGTAAATCATCTCAACGACTAACCGCCCACATCAATTGTCGATAACAATCTAAACGCGTACGTACCAACTAAAATGCTGATACATAAATTGTTATCGTAATCGTAATTGTTATAATTGTAAATTCGATATGAGAGTAGGTGCATGTGGCGTCTCGAAGATTATCAAGGATATTTCAACTGCCTAGCTGATTAAGGAAAGGTGATTACATCATGAGTCAAGTAAATACGCCCAAAGATGGTTGGTCCAAACGTGCCGATTACTTGCGTAACCTTGTGGACCGAGGCATGCTGACCTCATGCCAAGTGTCGGTTTATTACTTGAATTAGTTTTGGTGACCCATCTTGACTTCTACGCGTCACAAACTAAAATCTGTACATGTATTAACTCAACTTAAGTCTATGTTGCCAAATTGTTTACTTACCTAGGATAAAATTGAAACGGTCAGACAACAATGAAGCAATTAATAGGGCCAGAAAAAAATACGCATTAGCTCAATGCAGCATTCATATATTACGGGAAGGGGGTGCATTTATTTTGTTACCAGATATGGTTGCCTCATCTGAATGTATAATCCAAGTGATATAGTTAATTTATTATCATCTGGTAATGGAATTTTCCTTTACACTGTTCATGGTGGTATTGAACAGTTTGCAATTACCACTTCTGTAACAGAGTATTTCCTAACCTAAGCTCGTGTGCTGTGCATATTATAAATGGATTAATGGTGAATATGTTGCTACAGCCTTGTTTAGCGAAATTTGTACCTTTTGGCGAAAACGACCAAAAATTATTTTGCAATTTTGGTCTCTTATATATGACATATATCGCTCAGCAAGTCACTTATTAAGAGACTGTGAAACATTTACCTAACTCACAAGAGAAATATTTGTCTCCCATCTTTAATTTACATGTATGTATTGGTGAACACTGAAATATTTATATTTTATACAAGAACACCTTTTTGACATTCTATTTCATAGTTCTCGAGCAGCTGTCTTCAAGTTATTGCTAATCATATACATATATGTTTAAACTATATAATTGGTCAGGAGATGTCTATCAGGAATCACCCATTATTTGCATCTATATGGCTCGCCGTTCTCGTCAAAACTATAGGAACTACAAAATTGTTAAAATGCACGTCAAAGTTTGAAAATTACACGTCAAGTTTTGGAAAATACACAGTAAGATTTAAACACACACACAAATTTATAAATAACACACCGATATTAAAAAACTACAGCGACAGCGAAATTTAGAAAAATGCACAGCAATACTTTTCAAAAGAAGTTCCTGATGTTTCCCTTTTAAGTTAATAAATGTATGTTTGGTTATTTTGTCTGTGTGCGTCCAACGTTTTACTTTTGCTTGCCCATGCCCATGGACTGACAGCTTTACAATGTCGTCTTGGTTTTTCGAATTTATTACTCTGAAAAAACACAGCGACATTTTTGCGCATACTTTTGGCGCACATTTCATGAATATACAGAATAATATTGATCTTATATTATGTATGCACGTCTGGGAGTGTAGATTAGACCCAAGAGCTGGGAGAAGGACCTAAAGAAAAATGTATTGGAACTCCTTGTTACTTTTTAAGTTTTTGAAAATTAAGTATCTTAAAAATACAATACACCAATCATTTGTGATTGTGACAGAAAAAAAAAATTGTTACTTTTATATAACCAGGTTGTCAATATGTGAACGTGTAGAAATTTATATTTTTTTCACCATTACCATTATTGTTGCTTATTTATATTCAGAATTATTGCGTGTTGCATAAGTAAGTGATTTAGATGCATTTTCACTTATTGTTGCTCCGAAAAACAAAAATAAATATTTTTGTCTAAGTCCAGGTACCCGTTACAATTAATATTATATCTTTCTAAAATGAAAAGTGAGCACCACTTTTTTCTTCATAAAATGAATTAAGATATCCCTGAGGACAAACAATTATTATTGTTTTTTTTTTAATTTGAGTTGTGCCTGACCCGCGAACTACCTTAAGGTCTTGTTTATTCAAAATTCATTTTCTCTTGAATGTCCGTTGATACCTGAAACCTTGACTAGGTCATCCCGCATAAATAACTGGGGTTTATCTCTAAATATTTTATCAATTAGTGACGTTTAAGATTGTACATCTGTACTTTATTTTGACGTTTATATTGTTAGTGTTAGTGACGGATCCAAATTCACTCCATTGAACGCTTTTACAAATCACTTTAAAATCATCGCCGTATCGAATTTCAGCTGAACTATTAGCAATTGAGTTAATTATCTGTTAAATGTGACTCTGACATACTCCGTGTACGTGTTGCTGGATTTTCACGCTTTTCCACGTCTATAGAAAAAGTCCTTTCTACAATATGCGACTTTGTGTGTTGATTTACCTCAATGCTTGTTTCAACACCATGATTACCTAACCCGTTACTTTTGGTTTGCCTTTGCAATCCATTATCTTTTTTTTCGCAACTGCTTTCATCTGCGTTTAAGAGTGGATCTTTCTTAACTGGCAACCACGATTGACTCGATCTCAAAACTGCTACAGACTAAATTAAATTCAGTAATAAACCCGCGTGTATCCAGAGCGTTCCTTGTAGTATGTATCCATTAAATAACGTAACAATGGGGGCACGATCAATGCACCTAGGGATCCCCCGACATTCCTCAACGCGGTAGCCATGCCCCTCCGACGTTCAAAGTATTTAACCAGCGTAACGACACATGGACCATTGACTAGAGCAACACCCGCACCTGTTAATATGACATATGTGTTATTCATGGATACACGCACTCGTATTTAATAGGTATTATTTGTCGTTTAAATGAATTACATTTCATTTATATTTGAAAAATGTATTATATTATTTGATGCTTTGGTAGTATAATGAATTCGAAATAAAAACTTACCAAAGAGAACACCATTGGAAAATAGGAGAAAACTAGGACTTTCGGCAAAACTAGACAGAAAGTATCCCAAGGAGGTTAAAAGTCCACCAACAATAACAAACTCTCTGCTGGCGTCAAATATGTCACCGACAGTCAGTATCAACAAAGCTACAACTAAATGGTCAAAAGAAGTTTTTTTCATAAAATGGACGATTTTATAAGGAGGATTATTATTTATTCT
>JAUMGZ010235401.1:0-10856 GCA_032359645.1 Pododesmus macrochisma | reverse complement strand
TCAATATCGTTATTTACTTGATGGCAAGTTTCAGATTGCAATATTTTTCCATTATTAAATACACCAGGAAGATTAAATATATTCTTGGTTTTTCGTATTTACTACTTTTGTAGTAAATATATGACGTTTTAATGAGAACAGCCATGTATTAATTCATAAAAGCGGATTCTTTTTTTGATTTTGAGAATTAGCTGAATTTGATAATACACTAGTGTTAGGGGTTCATTTTATTAATCTGGACACCCTCTCCGAACCCGAACAAAGTTCTTAGCAATGGATTTTGTAAGAAGTTGATTTGTCCGTAGTTAGCATTGTGGTTTTTCTCCTTCTCTTTGGATTACTATCTTGTCTTTTTTAAATTTAGTTTCCCCTTTGATTCCTTTTGAGGACGGTTTATTTGTAGCTTAGCTTGGGTCATAAGCGAGTTCCTTTTATCCACTTGGTTAGTTTGCCGTCATATTTGAATACCCATTTTGGTTTGTAAGTTCATTCTGATGGTGACGTTTTGATAAAGCTCTTGTTTTTTTTTTGTCAATATTGTTCTGTTGATCATTTTTGTTCTGATAAGACCTGGTTTCGCTTCTAGTTTTTAAAAAAAAAACGTTCGTGATGTTTCCATTTGTAGTTAATAAATGTATATTTGGTTACTTTTTCTGTATTCATTTAACGTTTTGTTATTGTTTACCAATGTCCATGGTCTTACGGCTTTAGAATATCGTCTTGGTTTTTCGATTTCTACTTTTGTGCAAATAATTGGAATTGTCAATTCAGCACCAGAACAACACGAAATATATTAACAAAATGTAATAAATACACCGAATAGCGCTGTCAATCATCTCAGTAACCAACCGCCCTTATCAATTGTCTCTTTTGGGCTCGAATTGTCAATTCAGCACCAGAATAAAACGAAATTTATTAACAATCTTCAAGACTAGTTATCCATGTGAACCGACTTAGAACAGTCACCAAGAACGAAACCAGGTGCTGTGGTTATACCGGTTAAGAAGGCCGCAACCTTCCTCAATATGGACAAATATTTAAAAAAAAAAAAATGTAATAAATACACCGAATAGCGCTGTCAATCATCTCAACAACCAACCGCCCTTATCAATTGTCTATATTGGGTTCGTATGCAGTAGTGGAATGAGGTAAAACCTTTCCCCGCGTTGAGCACTTTTGTGTTGTAATACTGTTTCATACAGAACATTTGCTGTCTATTGACTCTCTATATAGTCTATTCATTTGGTATCATTACTGAGCTTTGCTGAATACAAACCTGTGATTGAGCTGGACTTCGTCTATTGTTCGAGGTCTGTACCACATAACCAGTCAAGAATTAGCCATAGACCGTAGAGGATATAGTTGTATTTTCTAACTGTTTTCAAAATTTGTGTACTTGTATATTTGACATTTCGGCTCTTTTTATTGTAAGTAAGTCAGTCAGTCCGTTTGTGTGTCTTATGATAATATTAAATTCTACATATGGCATAGCGTCACCTTTGCTGATGAGGACTGGTTTGTCAGAAACACGTGTCCAGAGGAATACGTTTAATAATTCCTGTTCTGACTGCTTGCATACCTAACATATTGACAAGACTCCTTTTTATAGTTTTGTTGGGGTGTGGTTTTTGTCCTTCATTACCATCGTGATTTTTCCTCATTCCTCCTTTTCTTCAGAGCACGGATTTATCGAGGTCTTGTCTATTTTAAATTCATGTTTCCCTTCGAGCCCGTTGATGACGGTTGATTGGGAGCTTGGCTTCGGGTCAAGGGCGGGTTGCTCTCACCCGTTTGGTTGGTTTGACATAAACTTGAGTGCCCAAACAAAAACAGTCTCATTTGGCTTGTTAGTTCTTGTGGTGACTTTTTGGTGAAGCTATTGTTTGTTTGTCAATAGCGTTTTCTCTTTTGATCCTATTTCTTCTTGTTGTATAACAAACTACACAAGTAAGAACTAGTTGTTGAATAAACATATATCAACAAAGCCAAGTTGCTAATAGTTTGTAGATTTTCCTTAACAACAAACAAAATGTACGACATCACTAGCGAGAGGCTCATTAGTCCTCTTTTATTTTCTATTCAAACTTTACTCTTTTCACAATTTCAATAGGCATGTGTCCCAATCTCTAATGATGCCTCCTTGCCATTTAAAAGAAATGTGTACTGTTTTATTTTATTTATTTATCAATACTTTTTTTTTGGATCAGTTGTAGTTACATATTTATTATATCTCTGAACGTCGTTGACCACAACAGGCACCGGGGTTACTACGAATATACTTTTTTAAAAGAAAAACAATTTGGAAATGTGGCTTCATTTTACCATTTTGGCTCTAATGACGACCCCGGGGGTCATGTCAAATCATGTGAACATATATGTATCTTCTTGTCTCAATAACGCGTCCCACCAAGATCGGTTGATATTTTCAAATTTTGATATTTAAAAACTAAATCTTTTACCTTGAGTCTTCTTATACATATATATGTTTTGGGTTTGTATGTATATGTGCATGTATGTATATACAGACTAAAAACATGTGTGTGTGTGTGTGTGTGTGTGTGTGTGTGTGTGTGTGTGTGTGTGTGTGGGATGCCTGATTCTGCTAAATAATGCCCAGGTCACACATTCACGGATCGGACGCTAGATAGGCCAATGAAACTATCCGGCATCATTCGTGGCAATTTGTAGTGGTCCGTAGCTGTCCGTATTGTACCCTGGGTCAATCATAGTAGTACGTTTATATCAGTGACAATTATTGAGCATGTTTAAAAATTCCTCACGGGCCAGACAACCGTAGTACATCCTTACTGATCCGTGAGAGTCCGTTCTTATCCGTGCTAAACCGTTCTAATTTTCGTGCTAACCCGTACTGAACCGTTGTTAATCCGCAGTGCATACGCCGTACCGAACCGTATAACTCCCCGTTGTCAACTAGATCATTTTATGCATTATCCTTGGTTGATCCGTCAAAACCCGTAGTCAAACCGTGGATATAGTCTTTTCCGGGGTCATATCGAGTTTTCATCCGTAGTGGACCCCGCAAGACGATCCGTGAATGTGTGACCGGGGCATTAAGTTTACTTGTGATCTCTGATTGATGTTTGTTTCAGCTCACATATGACCTAATTTTAATTAAATGTACATGTGATCTATCTGAGCTACATATTATCCTGTTTTAATTCAATTTATAAGTAATCTCTAGATCCTCATGAATTAGTGAAAAAGCAATTTCTCTTTGGTTAAGATCATTTGTAATCTCCTTCTGATTAAGTTTACATATGATTTCTGTCTGACTCAGTGTTGTTTGTGGTCTCTACTTAATAAGTTTACATGTGATATTTGGTTTAATTAAGTGTGTGTGACTGTGTGTGTTGTGTTGTGTGTGTGTGTGTGTGTGTGTGTGTGTGTGCGTGCGTGCGTGCGTGCGTGCGTGTGTTCACATGTGTTAGGGAGTTGTTTATTTATGTATTTTGAGTTTTTAATTTGAATAAACATGCAATCCATTCTCCATGCCCAAATTTTACTTTGTTTGCAAACTCTTGGATGGCACCTTCTTACTGCTAAGTCCAAGCATTACCACATATTCAAACCGATTTCCCTTCCCCGAGGGATACTTTCCATTATTTGGTCCAATAGTTTTGGAGGGAATATTAAACATTACATAACTTACATCTGTAGCTTTGATTTAGCGTCCATTAATGACGGCTGCTTACGAAACTAGATTCGGGGTTCGGGACGGGATGTCTCACATAGAGTATTGGTTCTTTCATCTTATAAATATCATATTTATTTGAGGCATATTTCAGACTGCATTTTTGTATTAGCTCAGAGTCTTGCCTTGAACAAAATAAGTTTTAAGTTTCCCATTTTACCCCTATTGGCGCTCAGCAAAGACAATTCCAATTATTTGAACAAAAGTTGTTAATCGAAAAAACCAAGACGATATTCTAAAAGACGTAAGTCCATGGATATTGGCAAACAAAAGAAAATGAAGAACGTACACAGAAAAACTAACTCAATTTTCACTTATTAAAAGGAAACACCACGACCTTCTATTAAAAATCTAGAAGCAAAACCAGTTGCTCGCAATTGAATAAGCATTTCCTGCTACACGTGTGTCAACCGTCGCGACTACAAGCAATGCCAATGTCGATTTGTTTAATAATTGTCATTTCGTCTCATTAACTTCCTTATCCTAATTAATCATGCTTCTTTGTGTTTCTCCTGGCTGTTAGTTCATCTGATTTAGACTCTCTCTAAATTCAAAGATTATAATTTAATCTTACGTATGTAAACATCATGAACAAATACCGCATTCTCTTGATGCAGTTACACTCAGATCTTTCTAGAGTATATTATAATGAAAACATATCGCAATCGGAAACGTGTAATCAACGTCCCACATTCTATGTCTAGTTCCGAAGCAACCGTCATAAATGGATGCTGAAAAGAACATAAATCTATGAATTTATAATAGGTAAGACATCGGTAACTCTAAGCTACAAAGCCAATGGGGTAACACTCAGTATGGTAATGAAGGGAAAAGTTTCATCACAACAATATAACATTTATTGCGAAAAATTAAGATGTGTGCGCAGTCAAAGTATGAATTATTTAACGCATTCCTCTAGACACGTGTTTCGGACAATCCAGAACACACGAATATGAACTTATCAAGTAAAATGCAATATATCATCTAGATCAACAATGGTACTGTGTTATCTTTGACATCAATTGAACTGGTTTATAATGACAAGTGAATAGAAAACAGGATGAGTGGAATAAAAATTAATTATAAATAAGAAATGATATACTGTGTTATACATTTAATTATTATCACCACAGTAGTAAGTGTCATGTTCCTGTCCCTCACACAAAATTGGTTCTTTCCTGTCATATATTATATTAATTTGTGACAGTTTTCAGTTTCCAATGTCGTTATTGTTCCTACTTTTGAACAGTATCGTATTTATTTCTCATTTTTAAACTGCGTTGTCAATTGTCATATGAGCCTTTATCATACTTATCTTATTCTAACTTATTGTGCTTTGCACTAAGAATTGCTGTGTCCATTGATTAATTTGATTTGCAAGTTTTCATTTACATTAGTTTCATTGTAATTACTGCGGATAATTGGCAATCACGGGTGTTAATACCTTATAGTTAAAGGCACGACTGCACACTTTGTAAAAGGCATTCGGACGCAAAACAAAAATACACTGAAGACAATGTTGTAAGAATTCTGAATTTTCATATCGACAACATATTTGTTGAATTGGATGCCAGGTTTTCAAGCAGACTATTGGAATTCCCGTTTGGACAAACTGCGCTCCGCTACAAGCGGGCCTATTTCTCTATTCGTATGAGTCAGATTTTATCCAATGGCAAAATCTTTTATTTTCACTTTTCGCTACAAAGATGACGTTAAAAACAATACTGACACCGACTTTGCTGTCTCATACTTAAACCTCCTATTAAAAATCGACACGAATGGTACTTTCCACTTGACTTTATAACAAACGTGACGACTTCAGTTTTTCCATTGTTTATGGAGTGTATGTGTCACGGTTAATTCGTTTTTCAAGAACGTGTTTTCACTACCAATACTTTGTCACTGGAGGATTGCTGTTGACATCCAAGCTTTTGTTATACAGTACCCAAACTTCGGTCTGCTTTCAGGAAGTTTTATGGCCGCCATCATGATACAGTGGGGAGATTTGACAAGTCTGTTTTTTATATAATTATAGACATAATCCTTATGTCATAGTTTAAATTTTCTTACGTCATAGTTTAAATGTCTACCAGTCATTAATTTGGCTTCATACTTTCCTGTTATCTAAACTCATGTGCTTGACTGATATATATTTCGGATTTAATATTTCGGCAACATCCTTTCTTAATTGTAAGTTCGTCAATCAGTCAGTCTATCCAAAGTCAGTCAGTCATTCCGTCCGTCTGTCTTTGATTATATATATATATGATATATATTTAAAAGAAAAAGTAGAACGGGGTCATGTTGGAGGGGAGGTTACTCTTTGTCGCCCTATAGTTAACGCTTTGCTTACATAATAATGTTGCTACCTCATTTCCTATCCTGTAAATAGTCTTTTTCTTTCGTCAACATAACAGTGACTCATTCTTATGGTGACATGTGCTTCTTTTTAAACAGTGGAAATGGTTGTCATACACCGGATGACATGGAGACATCGCGGCGGTTGACACGTGTGCAGCAGGAAACGCTTACCATATCGCGAGCACATGGTTTCGCTCCAAGTTTTTTAATTGAAGTTCGTGATGTTTCCTTATTTAGTCAATACATGTATATTTGGTTTTTTTCTGTGTGCGTCCAACGTTTTCCGTTTGTTTGTCCATGTCCATGGATTTACGGTGTTAAAATATCGTCTTGGTCTTTCGAATTACTTAATATGTTGGTATTAATGTAGCTTTTTAGAGAAAAATATGAAGGAAACCAACATACATTTATAAACATCAGTTGCTTTGTGTCTTGTCTACACCAAATTCATAGATTCATTTCTTCTGAGCTTCTGGGCTTCCCTTGGATTGCTTTGGAGGTAGAACTGGAATACGAGACGAGATTCCCTCACACAGCGCTTTGGTTTTTTCCTCGTAAAGATATTATATTTATTGGTGACATACAAAAGTTTGAAGTTTTGTATTTTGGTCGTGTTTTTAATTAGTTTAGGTGGAATACTCAAAACTTATCACCCTTGACATCTATCCCGCTTATATTCATAATATATTGCATGAGCGACTGTTTCCTGACAAACGTCTAGAACCGGCTTGTCCGACAGATATCACTCAAGTTATTCTTTTTCGTTCGGTCACCAAACGTCGTACAGAAATGACTATACCTAGAATATATAGCTGCTGCAATTTTTTTTGAAAAAGTATTAAGTTCCAATCACGCTCAAATAAATATACAAACATGCAATCTAAAACATACCCCCGATAGATATATTATTTCTTAAGAGGATAGAGCCAATACTCTATGTAAGACATACTCACGAATTCCAGATCTAGCTTTGAAGCAACCGTGATTAATGGACGCTTTAGGGAAAATGAATTTAGACTAAATAAGACAGCGGTAAATCAAAACTACAAAGCCATAAAAGGGGGAGTTAAAAATTACGATGGAAATGATTGATAAAAACCACACCCTAACGATAATATAAAATAATCTTGCCAAAGAATTTTTTGTTAATGTGCGCGTAGTCAAAATAGGATTTCTAACACTTTCTCAAAATACTCCGACATATAGAGAGAGAAATGATACAAGAACTTATGACAGGGTAATTAAGATATGTAACGTAGGATATAAAAATGCAAACTGAATCATGCCATCCGATAAATATGATATTTATAAGAGGGAGGAGCCAACACTCCTACAGTTAGTACAGTTGGTAACTTAATGTTTGATTTGTTCATGTACAATGCGGTTACAATTTAAACTTTGACGGGGTAATTCACACAGAGTTTTGGCTCCTTCCTCTTATAAATATCATATTTATCGAAGGCATGATTCAGGTTGCATTTTTGTATTTTTGTATATAAGTATCAAATTGCGCTAATTGTAAAGTAATGCCATAAACGATGACGCATGCATTGTCGCTAGGTTATTTCTTTTATAAATACAGCTTTTAAACTGCATTCTGATGTTTAGTATTCGTTTTGGACGCCTAAGTATATACTCTATACATGAAGTTAGCATGCGATGTGGACGAGCTATATGACTATATAATTCCGTGCGGTATTTTGGATCTCTTTTTCATTAGAACTTTCCGTTATAAATGTAATGATATCTTACAGCTATATCATCGGTTTTAACGAAAACCATTTTTATTTTCCAAACATAAAGACCATCTAAATGTTCTCTATCAGGAGTAATTATAACCAATACACTCAATGCCGATCGATCGTAAATCAGCGTGTGTCGATACGACCATTATTATTAAGGATTTGATATAATCACACGATAAAATTGGAATAAATATGTTACAAAAGTTCAATATTGGACAAGATTAATTGATTTAGTTGTCGCCCTTGGTGTGTTATATGTAATTGTTCAGTGACCGATCTAGAGAAAAAGCTGATTGTTTCTATGTGTCGTGAACGCCCTCTTTCTTTAAAAAAAGAGTGGACTTGTTTGAAACTTAGGGCAAACGGCAAGATAAGAATAACCGTTTTTCAACGTTACGAAACTATGTTTGTATGCCTTTTAATTTGTAAACATATACATGCTCCGACTGTCGAAAGGGAATCGTTGTGTTCACATAGATATTTTAACTTTGAAATCTTAGAATGCATTAGCCAACAACATAATGACATTTAGCATTGTTATAACCTTAATGATAATGTGTTTTGACAAAGAATACACAACTGATAATTGTTGACCTAAATCTCAAGTAAGTCTTTAAAAATGTTTGCTTCAATTGTATTAGTTTTAACATTAATCATGTTAACAACATATAATATGCAATCGTATCTACTGTTCAATGAGCATATACACCCTTACAATCAATTGCGAACGAGGCAAGTCCATAGGGAAATGACTATTCAAGACAACAGAAATGGGGGAAATCTAGGAAGCTGTAAACCAAATTGCAATACAATGAATTCGGTTGCTGTGGACGAAAACAAAATTGCAAACTATGTTAATGATGAAGAAACTAGGAAAAAGAAATTAATTACGGGAACTCGTGAGGGTGGTACGAAGAACGCTTTCAAAAGAGGTGTGGTTAAATCATTTCTGCGACACGACATAAAAAAAAGTGCAAGGAGCATGAAAAAATGGGTGTCACGTACCATCCAAGAAAATAACTACGGAATCGGTGAGAATCGGGATGTTTATTATAACGCGGAAAAACATCTTCCAAAATTTGACTTAAAGTCAAATGATCACGTTGCAAAATCAAGAAACAAGCGTAACACGCTACCTATACCTTGTTTAGATTTAAATTCGTGTAATAATCTCTTAAGTATCTGCAGCTGTGACGTGACAACTTGTCATATATTTGGCGACTGCTGTTCAGAAGTAATGTTAATATCAAATGTGCACCCTCTGACTGAAATGTCGGAATGCATCAATCTTGACGACACATGGTCTGTTTGGCAAATTACAAAGTGTCCAAATACAGAACTTGGCGACATGCTGCGATCAAAATGTGAGATGGAACCGGACAGAGTGTCGAATATAACCGATACTTTGTTGATTGTCCCCGTTTTCTCCACAAATACAACTTTGACATACAGAAACTTATACTGTGCACATTGTCACTTACAGTCAATGGAGTCCCTTGTAGCATACAGATTGTCAATCGGAGGCTTTGGTGACAACTGCAGTTACGTTGATCCGAAGGGCAATCAAGATGTCATCTTCCAAGACGTGTTTAATCGTATAGGGTGCGATGTACGTTTTGAAGAACCTCGGGAATACATGCCTAGAAGTGCTAGATGTGTTAAGAAAATAATCCGATCTTGTAGGTATGTATACAGGTTATTAACGTGTTTCTTATGTCCTGTCTAACGTTTCATGCTTTTAAGAAGAACAAGGTGTTTCACATTTAACGCCATGCTGATAATTATCAGGAATATTCAAAAAAAGAAAAACTTTAAGTGTCAACAATAAACAGGGAAGTGTCTGTAGCAGTGTTATGGGTGTAAATCATCAATTAGTTAATTTACAGTATATGTGCTTTACCAGTGCTTGTAGTGATAGAATTTGAAACCAAAACACGCTACGAGTTATTGACTCTAGAGTCACGCCTTGAAAAACTGGGTTGCAAGCTCCGGGGTTATTATTCATAAAAGCATTACGTTCAAATATAACCTCATTTATAAATCAAGGGAGGGGAATTTTCACCTACAATTCAATACGATCGATCTTGTCGTCAGGGGACCCAATAGCTCTCTCTATTTTCATATTAATATGTATTGAGATCCTTGCAGTAAGAATTATTTATGAATAAAAATAAAAGGTATTACAAAAGATAAAGAAGAAATTAAATTATTTCAATGTGTTGACGATACCACTTTGATATTAAATGGGTCATAAGAATCTCTTTTAGAGACATGAACGTTATAAAGAATTGTGGAACCTTTTCTGAAATAAGAAATGATATATAGATAAAACTCAAGTTACATGGATAGGATCTAAAAAGTAATCAGACGAAACCTTCGACAAACATCATAATCTTCAATAGGGAAAAACTTGCTTCAGTATGCTAGGTACTGTTTTCAATAAAGAGTTGCATACAATTATAAAATAATAAATCGAAAAACCAAGACGATAGCATAAGGCCGTAAGTCCTTGACATTGGCAAACAATAAGAAAACGTTTGACGCGCACAGAAATATGCACAATATATACATTTATTAACTAAAGATGGAGAAACTTCACAAACTTCTATTAAAAAATTAAAAGCGAAATCAGGTGCTCGCGATATGTTTCCTGCTACACATGTGTCACCCGCCGCGATGGCTCTGTGTCATTCCGGTGTATGGTTACCTTTTCCCCTATAAAAAGGGCGCAAGAGTACCCCCCCCCCCCCCATGCATTCTACGTGTTATATCAATATATTTATATATATATATATATATAATCAAAGACAGACATACAGACTGACAGACTTCGGAAGGAATGATTAACTTACTTACAATTAATAAAGGGATTGCCAAAATACGAAAACCGAAATGTATATCAGTCAAGCACACAAATTTAGAATACAGGCAATTATGAAGCCAAATTAATGACTAGTAGGGATTATGTCTGTAATTATATCAGAAACAGACTTGTCAAATCCCCCAACTGTATCATGATGGCGGCCATAAAACTTCCT
>JAUMGZ010235390.1:0-10856 GCA_032359645.1 Pododesmus macrochisma | reverse complement strand
TCTGTCATTTTCCCGGAAAACAAGCCGAGTTTGAGGCCAGTTTTATTCCATTTTTCATAACGATAGGTCTGTTGTTACTGTTTGAGCTACATCTCACCAAAAGTTATCCAGAATTTTTTTCCATATCTCTGTGAAATGTGCATGTTTTGGTAACCTAGCCCATGAAAATGACTCTCAAATAATAAACCTACAGCGAGGTCTATCTTGCTTCAGTATCCACATATTTTATTTGTTTTGGTCTCAAAATGTGCAGCGGAAAATCATGGTTCCAAAAATGTATACATTTAGGGTATTTGTGGCAAAACAAAGCAAACACATATGACAGTGTGGCCCGAGAAGGCAGTAAAAATTAACTGTTGAGAGAGACCAAAGGTCATCTTGGCGGTTGCCCTGTACGACATGCGGAGCTCTAGTTGTTGTTGCTGTTGTTTGAATTTAATTTTGGTTGGCCTCTACCAATTAACCTTTTTGATTTGAATGACCTTGCAAGGAAAGTAAGCTCCAGCCAGCATAGATATTTATCTGTCTGTTGTTTCTGGTAATTAGCAACTATGGGTAGGTAAAATTTACCTATAAGTTTAACAGGTTTTGAAATAGAACCTAAGATACCACCAGAATAACAGTATGATGGATCTGTTCAAAATGCAATCAATTGAAATGAGAGTTTAGTAATCAAGACACAATATCATAGATATAGACGTTAACAATTGAGCCCCCTTTACACACACGGAGATAGTTGGGAGACCATTGAGCGATCCAAAATAAGCCCGATCTCTCGACGATCTCTCAAAGCCCCGAATAAGTCGTTTCTGTATAAATACTTGGGAGATCGTTTTGCCCTCGTCGTGCGATCAAAATGCAATTTTTGGCCAACTTTCATGGCGATCTATAGAGATCTTGAACGACCTTGGCAGCGCTTGTTTTGCGACACAGAGAGATCACTGGGAGATCGTAAGAGATCGCTGAGACCGTTGAGCGCTCCTTGGGCACTCCTTGAGAGATCGTTGAGAGATTTTTTTAAGGAGACCGCGGAGATCACTGGAAGATCATTGAGAGACCATGGCGATTGCTGGGTGCTCATTAAGATCGTTGAGAGATCTGGCCATTTTTCAATAGTCTCCCAACGGTCGCCACCTATGTGTAAAGGGGGTTTTAGCTAAATGGCAAATAACCTATTACACATTACTACCTTAAACAAGTAGAAATAAACTACCTCTTTGAAATATAAGAAAACTCATTTAGTGCTAATGTTAACTGACACGAATAACTCTTTGAAATTCCTTAATGGACATTATCTACAAATAGATAGTGAAAAGGTTTATATTTTTTGATTTTCAATGCTAACTACCTATTTAGGAATTAAATAAAAAAAGTCAACAAAAGAAAAATCACGGCACATTTTGCACTTGCTTTCTTTTATTATTATTATTATAATTTATTCGCTAATTAAAAATAGGATGACAAATAAAGCTACAGTCGCAAGTTTTTCACGTAAATCAGTTTAAAGGCTATCATAGAGGGTCCCTCTAAACAAGTCCATTTCTTGATGCATTGAAATAATTGAGAGAACTTTGTATGGAACAGTTACCTCGTAACTAAAGATAGTTAAATTTTAGAAATGAATGTTCAGTGAATAACAAAAACGCATCCTCATTGCTGTATCTAAAATACAAAACTTACATATTGCATCAAACAAATAATATTACCTTTTAACTCTTAAGTAAAGCATGCTAAAATTTCCCAAATGTTTACGCTGTTTAAAACCTATCGGAAATATGCAGACTACCTATGCCTTTTTAAAGTCATCTTCCTATTATGACGAACTAATATGTTTGCTTGTTGATTTCATGTTGTAATGACTCAACATTAATTTCCTGATACGTGTCAGAAATAAAGTGTTTTTGTTAAACGTGTTTTGTTATATGTACATATATATAGCACTTAAATTCTTCGCTAAAACGAAACTAATTATGGGTAACAAGACAGAAGTCAATACGCGCGGGGCAAATGGATATGTATAAATCACATTGTCGTTCTTGTTACGGTTTACAGTACGTTTTTAACGGAGCCAATCGTAATGTGTAATTTCTAAAAGGATATCAGCTGTCAGAAGGTTAACTCTAGTTCACATCATCGCAGGTTGTACTTATCTCATCCGTATTGAGGATTATATTTACTTCGTGTATCAAACAATAATAACAAGATCTCATTTTAAGTAATTAGGTTGTAATCTTAGAAACAGCAAGGTAGTAAATACATCGCTTGTATATAATAAAATCAATACGCTCTTCGGAAATGAATCTTTCCGGAAGATAATACGTGCCCGATTACTCCAATTTTCATCCAAATTGAAGTTTCCATTTAAGAAAAAAATCCCGCCATCATCTCTGTATGATATCCGCACTCACAATTAATAAATGTCCTGACTAATATAACTATTCACCTAAATCATTAATTACATTTCTATTTATATATACACACAAAAATGGAGAACAAAACATCAGATATATTCTATTGTCAATGCATATCAAGATAACTGTTGTTTGTTGCGTAGGGTTTTTTCCGGGAGGTGGAGTTACCGCCCCTTCAACATATGTCTAGGTCATATCGAGATGGTGTCTACTTGTGACACTATACACTGAACGCGACTTTACAGTGCTATCTTACTGAAATATTACACCACAGACACATTGACGAGTTAACACACCTTATCCTGACACCGTGCCAACCAGTCTGTATATCATTTGTAATGCTGGGAGATTATCAAAGAGCAGGAAAGTAACTTGAATTTAACGTATTAGGTCTGACACGACTTGGACACAAACCTACACCCTACCGCACAAGAAACAACCACTTCTAACACATGAGTTACCGAGGTTGAGTATCAAGACGAATATATAAAATCATGAGACTGGTTACCTTAGCGACAGAGAGATGATTTAAGACGAATGTTTATTATTTAAACTTATGAATTATGTTTGCTTTTAATAAAATTATGATATAATAACTGAGGTATACAGTTAACCGAATTTATTTCGTTTTAACAAATGTTTTGACATTTATATTTCTTGCCGGTCTTAAGCATTGTTTAATGTTGTTTAATACAGTTTGTTCGTTTGTTTGTTTGACAAGAGTAAAATTTGCAAAATGTACGTTAACAGAAAATCATCTAGATTATATGTACGGGTGTCTGTTTCTTGGGAATAAGGATGAAGCAAAATTAACAGAGTGGTGGTGCCAGGAGCTGCATAGATTACTAAGAACATGCGGGAAGTGCATTTTTAACAATTGTTTTTATTATAAAAATCGTTTAGAAAATGTCTGTTAATCGGCAGTAGGTCAAACAGATTCTCAAGGAGAAGAGCAACACCCGAGTATAAACGTGAACTGATCCGTCACTATATATACAATTCATAGATTAAATTTATAAGAGACATAAATACATCATTTACACTGACCTGGTATGTAGGACATGCAAATACAAATAGTGTAAATGTCACTCAAAATATTACAAAAAGTTATTTCTCTAAGATGATATTAATCGCGTCTGATGTTTTGAATTCACACGATATGATTAACAAGAAACCCATTGGGCCTTAAATGTCCATCTGGATGAAATAGGCCCAATAGTGAATTTTTGGCATTTCAATACTTATGGCCCCAGGGTCATGCCTTGAACAAACTCCATGGTTCTCCCTGCCCTAAAATTAATGCACACCAAATCATTTAACACCAGGCCTTATAGTTAATAAGAACCTTTTGAAAACGTTGTCAAATTTCCCCGTTTGGACCCCCAATTGGCGCTCCTGGAGACTTAGTCTCCTCATTTGAACAAATCTGAATCCACTTCCCCTAAGTATGCATTGAACAAACTTGGTTCTTGATACCCCAAAGATACTACATGTACATATCAAAGCATTAAGCTCTGCAGTATGCCTTCTAGAGATTATAAGAAGATTCTTAAAATGTTGTCAAATTTTCCACATTTGAGCCCCCAAAGTGGCATTATAACAAATCAGAACCCCCTTCCCAGGGATGCCCTCCACCACGATTGGATAAAATTGAATCAGTAGCTTTAGAGAATTAGTCGAAAATGGAAAAAGTTAACATATTTGCTAAAGTGTTTTACTTTGACCCCAAAACGCGTAACCTATTTTTGAACCTAGGGTCACGACTTGAACAATCTTCGTTCTACATGCCCTAAGGTACTCTATACCAGAGCATTACGCTCTAGGCCTTCTGGTTAATTACAAGAGTTTAGAGTTTTGTCAAATTTTGCCCCTAGTGGCGCCCCCTTGGGACCGACCTCTTCATTTGAACAATTCTGAATCCTCTTCCCCTAGAGATACTTTCAACTAAAGTTGGGTTAAATTGGCCCAGTGGTTTAGGTGGAGAAGTCGAAAATGGGAAAAGTTTACGACGACGACGTACAGAAGGAATTTTATGAGAAAAGTCCACCTTGGACCTTTGGTCCAGATGGACTAACCTTAACAACATATTCAAATAACAAATACACAGAGGTTTTATGAAGCACGTATCACAATTTATCTAAAAAAACGAACATACAGAACTGTCTCTGTGAAGATGTTATCAATATAATTAAACAACACATACATAATATTTTTTCCAAGTATAAAATGTATTGGGAAAAGTACACAAAAGGTTGTTGCACTTACATGAAGAGTTTGAACTGGTAGTTGACGTCCAGTGATTTAGGTCACGCTACGGGCTGTCAGTAGCAGGTTAGTGTACTTTGAGTGACAAGTGCATGACAATGATTCATTTGTACGAGTTTCAATATTCAATTAAGATGCAATAGATTTTAGGTCAAAAGAAATATTTAGACAGCTGTGTGTATACATACGTATATCTGTAGATGACAGCACAGCATCAGTGTGCCACATTGTAGGAAGGACAACCCGCGATAGATACAAGTACAGCAGCCGCTAGGTCAGTGATAGTGTTGATAAAACTTCTATCGTATGAGGATGATAAGTGATTTTTTTACTGAACTTATTCGTTTTGTTTGTTCATTTAACTATAAGGTATTGTCATGTCCATTCTTTATTAATAAATTTAGTTCAGTTTAAACATTTGATAAAATATAAAACAACATCACATTGTATACATATTACACAAATGCAAATTTGGGCAAAAGGATTGGAATTCTTTTTGCCAACCTACGAGTCACTTTCCTTATATTGTTCGTTGTTATTATCGGTTATAATACATGCACTTTTACTGAGTACATTGATATAAAAACACTATATCAAATAAAAAATAAACAGGCAATCCACTACCTCAGATGAATTAAAAACCACCCAATACATAAAGCAAGAGGCCCAGTTGGCCTTAACGGTCAACTGAGTAATCCAAGTTAAACATTTTTACTATTTATGGTCTATATAAAGATATAGATTTGGTTGAAATTGGCCCAGTGGTTCTTGAGAAGAAGTCGAAAATGCGAAAACGTAAACGCAAGACTCACGGCGGCAGACAAAGAACGATCACTCGGGTGATCTAATAAAGTTTCGATAAAGTACGATCGGCTCAGGTGACCTAAATAAGTAAAAGCATACACTGCGTTAAGAAAAATACACCCAACAAATACACTTTAATTGAAAAGGAAGTATTTATAATGTCTTATATGATTAATAAGAAACGCAAACGCTAACTTTAATATGTAAGTAACACACAAAAAATACACGTCCGTTGAAATTAACAAAGGCTGTCTAAAATGTGTATCTTACAAATAGGGTTTAAATCTTGTTTTCTTTTCCGAAACTGACAAAGATTCAGTTGATAATTACAATACTTACACTTCTGTTAATAATCACGCCATCTCATTGGCTGCGGGTGTGGTATTTTCGCCAAATTTCACTCCTGTGACCCATTCCATGTGGTTGCTATTGCCATGACCACAGGGAATTTGCCATTTCTTAGTTGTCTATTTGCAACTCTGCAACTTAAATCTCACTCACGCGCCATTTACTGAAACAGCGCCATCTATATGTAAACAACATGGCGCCTGGACATGGACATTTTTTTTCTTTTGAAATATTATAGTTGGCTCTAGGTTAAAACAATATCAGTGTACATTAACAGATATACTATGATGTTGAAGGATAGTTGCAAATGATGCAAACATCAAGGTAGAATTTCACTCGTTATCTCGTTTTCTGTCTCTCGACTTGTACTTTTCGCAAATATCCCTAAATGTTGAGTATATTTGCATACAATCATTTCAGAAATGCATGTACACATCAAGGAATATTTGAAAAAAATATAACTGTTTAAGGTCACTGTTTGACACTTCAATAAGATAAAGTGTGGTTCTTGATCGAGACCAGTTACGCTTTGTCTTGGATTTGGTTGTGTCGTCGAAATGTCACATTGGCTATTGCAACGCGACAACACGACAACATAAAATTGGCCGCAAATAAGCCACCACTATAAAGATACGACAAAGGCAAAAGTGAACCCTGTTTATAACAAATGAATCTTCCAGAAAAACAGGAAATTGTCATCAGGTTCCTTTAACTACAACATACACGTACGTTTTAGAGCTTTGTTCATGCCGCGATCAATACGCGGGGAGTCGAAATCACTATACTCACTTTACAACTATTGCGTGCTGCTCTGTAATAGACTTGCAATTTACCACAATAATAGAGTAATTAAAGTCTGACAAAAAGATCAGTCAAATCTCTACTAGTTCTAGGTCACTATTTGTCAAGCTCCATTGTAATCAGTTCTGCATTCACTATCAGACAGGCAGTCTTTGAGTAATTTATGGCCTTCGTGCAAGCCCAGAAAACAAATTTCTTTTGTTTTCTTCCCGATTCGTATTTAGCATATTGGGAAATCAAGTGAATTGTGAATTATTGTTCCGTGTTTCATATTCAAGGTTGGAAAGATGTAATTACAATTTGTAAAGATGTTTAATATGCATTGTGCATATTTGATTGGATTACAATAAAAACAGATTAAGAACACAGATAATACGCTCATGTAAATTTTCTGTTACATCGTCGTGAAGACAAAAGAAATTATGAAAATATTCTTTGTTAGAGAACCATGCCGCAACCAAGATCTTGTTCTAAGGATCCGTTACACATGGTAGTCAAAAGGCAAATGAAAGTGTTTGGACTGAATGCATTGTGAGTACGGATAGATTTGGACACGTACAAAATGTGTTCGTAAAAGATGTTCTTAGCACATGCATGTCTGAAAATAAAAAGAATTAGAGTCAAATGGATTGACGGGAACGGAAACACTAACACACATCAAGTGACAAAGATATTACACAAAATATATTCATATAAATACCAAGACCACCAAACTGTGCAGAACGACTTAGGACGGTCATTCAAAGAATATGCTTGTTAAATCAGTTAATAGGGTCTCCTAACCTTACACTTATACAAATTACAGTTGTTCCTTAGATGTTCGTCTAATATACATGTAAAAGCCTATGATATATGTATGTATTGAATTGTTTTCTGTTGTTAAACGCTCATTTCGGCAGTATTCATATGATGGTCATTTTTTCTTTGAGTGGAAACTTTGGAACATCCAGGAAAAATAGCGGACTATCCAAAACTTATTGGCATATTAATCATATGCATAAGTATATTCTGATCAATACATTATGTGAACTCATGTCCTTAGCAGTGAAAGGCAAGACCTTATAAGTGATGAAACAGCATAACCATATAACAGGTATCAAGCATGGGAACAAAACTGCTGACTGAGAATAAAGGAAAAAACAAAGTGCGCGTCATCGAGATATGTTTCATTAAAAATACTGCAAAAAACTGAATTTGTCAATAAAAACAAAGCAAACAAAACAAAACAAAACAAAACAAAAACAAAAAAACAACCTAATAAAAAAATGACGATGTGTCTTTATGTACTCAAAAAGAGATATAATGAAGTAGATGTTACTAGACTTTGTTGTTTAACTGCAAGTTTAAAAAAATAATAATTGCGTTCATTGGATGTCGTGTGTTCGGCTTATAGACATTGTATTGATCGAGTTTTATTCATCTCAATCCTGTGTCTTGCGCATTATCATCTTAAAGTTTAAATATAAACCGCAGCACAAGGACATTAAAGCAATAAACTGCATACATGTTGCAGACCTACTGGTATAACCGCAGCATGTGTCACAGAAAAACTGAATTTATTAATTTAAGAAAATATTTATGCTTGGAATTTTATATCTCAAAGCCAGACTTTGAAAACATTATTTTCTATGACTAAAATTAGCACTTATGCACACATTTATGTCACTTCAAAAGTTGGTTAAGTTAAAGATATTAAATTTCGCCAATTTTCCCCTTTTTGATTGTGCATGTGGCGCCCCCTGGAGTCCCAGCCTTATTTTTAAACAAACATGAATTTACGCTCACCTTGAATTGTTCCAACTGAATGCTAAAATGTTGGTTAAAAAGTTGAAAAGTTGATACAATGGTATATACATGTAAAACAGTAAACATCGACCTCAAAACCAGTATCCTATTTGTTTTACATCCTTTGGTGCAAAATGCGTGTTAAAATAATTATAACTACGAAATAAACTGCACAAGTTTCTCGAAAACAGCAGTAAGGATGAAAAACTGTAATCAAAATTTGTATATTACAGTCAAAATTTTTATTTTTTTATCAATATAACTTATCGTATACATTCTTTTTATTTTAAAGAAAAGAGTACTGCAGAAGTCGGGGATCGAACAAGGCACCGTCAAGTCTTCAATCTAACGCACAACCAACCGAGCTATATCAGCCATCGCTTTCTGCACAACTAGGATAGGATAATCTTTTATCAACCTGATATAGCATATGCATAGCATACAGTGTTAAAAAATTGTTCGGTATAAAAACAATTTATAAATGCAGTTGGTGGGCCTGTAAACAGGACGATTTTAAGATTTGTTGAACCAAAGCAGTCATAATTCCCGAGGGCGAAGCCATAAATGCACGATAACACAATACTGCACAATTCCGGACAAAAATTCACCGTTTCTGGACCTTTTTAGAACTCCTACGGAGTACTGTTTGCGACCATCGTTTTACACTTTTTGTTAATTTATAGTGTAAATAATCCAAGTTTTTCGATTCAGACACATTGAAGTAATAATAGTAAGTATGTTACATTATTTTACAAAGCAAAACTGCTGTAACTTGGGGTAAAACAATTTTACAACCTCTTCAAACTCAGGATGTAAAATGCAAACTGCTCCCCGTCGCCATGTGCATATCTCAAATAAATCAATTACAAATATATTCACCGGCGAATAATGACACCGTATCTTAGCGTGCGTCTATAATACCTCACAGTGGCTGCGAGTATTCATGGCACTGGTATATTATTGGTTTGGTTATTTGCGAGGACGAAGGTGAACTCTTAAACCATCTATTTAAATAATTGGTTTGATGCTAACGACTTTGAACATTTCTGGTATAAAGAATTACTATACGTAGGATGTGACATTTCTTGTCTGTACGCCAGCATATGATGTAGCACCATCAGTACCACGCGCTCTATTATTGATAATGCCAATAGCTTTTGATGCATCGCGCTCTTACAACACAAATCTTGCCGATATTAATGAACACTGATTGAGTAAAATGATCCCCGTAAAGGCGGAATTCTTTTGAGTGTTGACTGTAGTGCTGTTAAAACGCCATCTCTTTCAGTCTTGTGTCCTATGATGCCTTGTTGTGGGTTGTGTTCTGTATAATACACTGCCATTTTAAATCACTCGTTAATGTTCAATGGGCTGAGATTTCCTAATCGCATCAACCCCGTACTACAGAATCATACAAACCGAGAATGTGTTAATCTATATATTAACGGTTACCGCGTGCACATAAAAGTAATAGGTTCGTTTGAAGAACTCAAATATACATATCTTGCGTTTTTATTCACATACCGCAATTCTAATGAATTTTGGTCATCATTTTTTCTGAATAATTTTTCTCGCTGTTTGAATATGACAATAATAATAATTTTAGTTTCGTATTTTATTGTTAATGTAAGCATTTTTCAAGTGTGCTTCTTTGGATAAGTACTTGTCTTCTAAGAACAAATGTACAACGGAAATGCTTACAATAATACTAAACTAATGGATAATACGTACATGTTGTCAATTTCAAAGTATGACTTTATGATTTCCTGCATAAAAACGTAAAATAATTAATTAGGTCTAACAGATTATAACTATTATCTCGTTATTACGAGATAATATACTCATTAAAACGAGAATACAAGGACTCCTCTATAATGCTTAAGGTAGTCCACGGGTCAGCAATGTTTGGTAACTCTATTTGGAATTGTGTGCAAAATTTGTCTTCCTTATATTTTTGGATTTCTTCACCTATTACGTCCCTTGAAGACTCTTTTTTTAAAATGAGGATGAAAAAGCATATAGTTGCTAAGGAGTTATTGATTGATCACCTTTGTGTAGAGATATTATTAAAAATAAAAGTTGCTATCATAAAAAAGTTGACTAGTGCAATAATTTAGAGTAAGTTGTTTAAAATACTTAAAATGTATACAGTTGTTTTCCAGACACAATTATGGACAAGAACGAAATCATAATGTAGATATTACAAGAAGCAGAAATGAAACGATACTTTTCAAATAAGCTCATAAATGTTAATCTCTAAAGATACACAGGGGAGAGCATTCTAAATTTCAAAAAAAAATTAATTTCAACTACTGAATCATAGTCAACAATTTACCACAATCGCAAATGCGCATGCGCGGACTTTGGGGATTTTACCTGTCTTACCTGTACGACATTTTACTATGAAATATATAGGAGTCAATAAGAAAAATCGTTATAACT
>JAUMGZ010235379.1:0-10856 GCA_032359645.1 Pododesmus macrochisma | reverse complement strand
ACTAAGACTTTTGTTATAAACCATGGTATTATGAGACTTAGTCCAACTGGTCTTTACTAAGACTTTTGTTATAAACCATGGTATTATGAGACTTAGTCCAACTGGTCTTTACTAAGACTTTTGTTATAAACCTTGGTATTATGAGACTTTCTCAGTTGATTGGCTTTTTGCCGTTATTGTTGAATGTATAATTCCATTTCTTCTGATAAACATGTTGATATAACTGTCATTTTTATCTCGTTTTAACGTGCAGTTATTGACTAGATAATAATTTGAACTTCAACTACTGAAAATCAAATCGTGACAACGAACTTAACCTTCTATCAAATAAAATAAGCATTAGCTTTTGAAACACCATTGGAGACAAAAGATACAAAAACTATGAATACAACATAATACAGCGATAAGATCAATACATGTCAAATTAACGATACCTGTAATCTGTATTAAACGTATCGATCATATAGATATCTCTACAACTCATGTCACAAAATACTGTGTGAGAAATGTTAACCCGTCTAATACCAGAACCAAACAACGGCAATAGCGGTCAATAGATCTACCAAGCGGAAACAAAACTTATACAATGACACACAAAACAACGACCCTGTGGTTCATTAAATCTAGTTGTAGATTCCTTAACCGACTTCACGGGTCATACGATACACATAGACACAATTTAAACTACATGTCATGGGTGCTAGACCAGAGAATATGAAAGAATAGACACTGTAAAGTGGTCCGATACTTTAATGGATACATTAATTCATTATAAATTACGACTTCTTGATCAGCTGTGATAGATAGAGTTTATTATATAAATAGGATTTATTTGCCATTATATAAGGTTATAATGGACTTTAACACAAACAGATTGCAGCAATATTCAATTTGTGAATACTGCTTCAAGAGATAATTTGTTAAAATACCTCATGTATTTTTTCGATTTATGGGTTTAGTATTATACCATTCTTTACACAATCGGTAAAAATACAAAGGGGTTTATAACAGGTATGGTATCATAAGCATGTACTTTAGAACACAATTACATTCCAGCTATACTGACTGACCATGTAGTAGAATTTAATACACGCACTGACCTAATATCGTTTAGAGCAAAGACACGGACAATATTTCGTTCTTAAGAAGTACCTTTTCCGTGAATTGAAAATGAATTTAAGGGCATTTTAAATAGACATTATGTCTCTGTCATCCAAGAAAACAAACGTAATAGAAGATACAAATTGTTAATAACATTTAACTAGACGTTCATAACGTTCGATTTAAGGCAGAGATCACGCACAAAGCATTGCAATGGCGTAACATCAGTAAATAGGACTTGACCTTTTCGCTTTTACGATATTTTTACTATTTTTTTTTTAGATACAACATGTATATGCAGAGCTATGTTACGTAAGAACTATTAATTGTGTGCAATACGGTTCGCTTCATTCACGTGTAAACGTTTAAAGCAACAAAGAGGTAATTATCCGGACAAAGTCTGGGTCTGTCGAAGATACGGCCAATCTCTACCCAGAGTTGTCGTTCCTTCCCATCACGTGTATTTGAGGTAAAGGAAAGACAACGCTGTGTAGAGATTGAGATAAGCCGTGAAGAAGTGCATAGTTTCAATAATTGCGATGACTTCTTGTCATCTTGATACGATTTAATTCAAACAAAAACAAACAAATCATGTTTGTTTATCCGTAGTGTTAAAGTACAAGCATTAACACGCTTACACAGCTTTTTGCACATACAATGTAGTTTGTGGTTTAATATCATACAAATCCTGACACAATTAAAGACATTCCTAAACATTCTATGGTTTGAAATGTGTAGCAATTTAGGTGACAACCGTTGATGAATTATCTTGGTCCTTTTTCAGGACAAAACTAAAATTTGCCCTGTATCAGAAGAGGAGCATGGGTTCTTCCATGAAGGTGCTGCGTATATTGTTTTAAAGGTACGTAAAGAACATATATAAATGTACACGGTAAAAAGAATAACAGTATAAGAAATACAAAAAGAACGAAAAGAAAGAGAACATACACGGCTTCATTTTTAGTGGCCAATGTACACAATCTGTAACATACAGGAGGAAATCTAGACTGAAAACAGAGCATGTTAAAAAGGGGAAGAAAGGATGTCGTACAGGAAAAGGGGTTTCCTTGCACACGACTCTACGTCTTCTCGGGAATTTTTCTGTGAAATATGCACAATGCATATATACTGAATTATAATTTTAAAAACAGATGCACATGTTTAAGTTTGAAAAAAGTCCTGTTGAAGTGAAATCTCTAATTAAGAGATGCCAATGGTGCTAATAGCTGGTGTCATTATATCATCTTTATTTACTTATAAGAGTATGGTCGTTTGATGCGTTGATTTTATTTTGAAGGTTGACGACGAAGAATTTACATCACTCCATTACTGGTGTGGTACACACTGTCCTTCTGTAAGTATTTTTGGGTTACATGCTGTGGTTTGGTTTAACAACAGCTAACAACAGAAGCATAGCAAACATAGATATGTATACATTTTTTGCCATGATATCATAAATTAATTATGGGTTATTAACATGCAATCTTGATTTATATGTATTTTTATATGTTATGTTAAGGAGAGGGCTTTGATAATGTTGTTTCAACTTATGCCTAATCCTTTTGTTTAAATGACAATAAAATATGTTCAAATAAAAATCATCACGCTTATGGATATAAGGATTGATTAATATTTTTCATTCAGGACGAGGCTAAACTAATAGAGGAGAAGGCGCATGAACTAGATAGAATCCTGAACTACTCTAGTGTGTTCTCAAAAGAGGTAAATTCATATTTCATACAACTCAGTAATGCTTGTTAATTTGCAAAACTATCTTCATGTTACAATAAAATACAATTCAGATTGGAGCATCTGACAACTATTATAGATCGATTGCATAATGAACTTGTAGATACAAATGTAATCATAACATCAGGTAAATCATGTATCTATAGTCTCAAACCAATATGATGTTAGTTTAACTAATGCTGTGAAAATAGTTTTCATTAATAACTTTAAAAATGCATTCGTGGGCGAGATTTGCAAATATCTCGTGTAAACTAAGTTTTAATAATAATTGTGTCTTTTCTTTTTCTAGACACAGACTCATGAATCAACATGCTTTTTTAGACTATTTCCAGAAGGAATTATGTAAGTTTATGATATGCTGCAACTTAAAATGTGGGGTTTTGCATGTTTGGAAGATCATTGTGTGTAAAAGTGGTGGGATTACAGTTTCAAAGTATTCATAATTTTCAGACATTCAAGATGTCAGAAATTAAAAAATATATAAATACAGCGACTTGTCTCAATGGGAAAGCCAATAGACAAAAAGGCATGACAACATTTAGAATAAAACGTGAATAGGAATGTGACCCACCATCAGGATAAGTTAGAACAGTATGTAGACACGGGTGGTTTTTTTCAACAAGAAGCTCACACCTGTAACATACTGTAAAATAAAAACCTTTTCAAGTCAGTGCAATATTAAGCTATTAAATTTATTACCATTCAACCAATGAATGTTTATTTTAGTTATATTGAAAGCAAGCCTAAAACATCGGTCAGCAGAGCGGGGTCATATGTCAAGAGGATGTACAAAGTTACTGGACGGAAGTTTGTCCGTGCTCAATGTGTGAGTATCGTGAAATAACGATAGTAAAAAGTGAAATGGTTTAGGTCATAATTATTGCAAGATAAACGTTAACAAACAAGATAATAAAACAAAAGTTCGGTCAGAAACTCACATGTAATACATTTGTGTAATCTAAAAAGAGTTCTATATTATTATAACTAAATTTACTATTCTGTTATCATAGATTCGATTTGAATGAGTTAAAGAAGCTTAGTTTTATTTTATTTATTCTAACTGTTCGCTTCATTTCGATGTTTCTAGATGGAGCCCTCGTTAAATGTGTTAGATTCAGAGACAGCTTGTTTACTAGGGGGTCATCCACGTATATATGTATGGATAGGAAACAGGTGTCCCTATACAACCAGAATTAAGGTAAGGTGCTAACTTATAAGTTTGCCTTGCACGTTATTAATAAAGGCGAAATGAAAGCAATAGTGTTTTGGAGCTTGACTTTTCAGAAAAAATTCACCATTGAGAATCAATACATTTGAAAGGTTGATGAAGAATTGGCGGCGGTAATTGAAAAACTTATTGTATAAATAAAAACTTCAAATCACATTTTTGTATTAATTTTTTTTTAAAGATTACTTTTGTAATGTTTTTGTATAGAGTTAGTGTTGTAATTAAAAAAAGCAACAACAAACACACACAGCCGTTGACGGCTAACAACGGAGGTAAATGTAGAATAACCAAATAATGTGTTTTTATGTGAAACTGTGAAGGCACAACTTGGCGCAGAAATGGTTTATTTGTTTTTGTGTAATTTAATATTCATAAACTGTGGTAAAATGTAAAATGATGTGCTCTTTTTAAGGCTATCAATCTGGCAAAGAAAATCCGAGATTTACAGAGAAGGGGTATCGCCCACATTGTAGTGATAGGTAAGTGAGTAATATGTATCATATGTACCTAGAATATGCAGAGACCTTCATTGATGGACATTATATGCAATTGCAATGAATTAAGGACAATTTTAGATATGGAAAATATATTTTATTTTATATAACACTTAATTGCCCACATCACATGATGAATCTTAAGATCACCACATTATGGAAGATATTTTGATTTGTAAGACACTTGGAAAAAATACCTTCATTCCAGCTGATTTCACACAAACATAAATTAATGAATATAAATGGTTTTGTACATTCGTTGACACACTATGGTCTATGGAGTGTAAACGGATAAGCACGCAACATGTATTGTCTACTATTACACGATAAAATGTTTGTCGCCTGTAGGAGGGGGAATAACTCTAAAACACAACATGGATTGCTTCTTATTTTCTTCTTAAAGCACAACCAATAATAACACGGACACTTTTGTTAGTACTTGTTCTTAAAATATCATGTCATCTTTTTTTCCTTTTGAAGATGAAAACGATGAAAACATGGACACGGCTTTCCGAAAAAAATTACAAAACGGACATGAAATGCCGAAGGAAACATCCCCAGAAGAATCGGATAGCCGTTTACTGGACCCTAAGGATATTGTTCTACACAGGTTTGTATTTCGAAGTAATCAATATGAAACCACATTTATATCACTGTTCGTCAGTTGATAATAGTTGGTGTCGTTAATTGAGTACGAGACTCACTATATAATTAAGCTTATATAGTTATACAGTGTACCTAAACTAAACCAAATCGTTCCCACTTGTCTGTTGTTTTATTGTTATTAAATCTTTTTCAATTCTCTGTTTTTCTTACCAACTTACCCCCTTTTTACAGAGTCAGTGGCGACAGAGTCATGTATGATATGCCGGAAGCTTCTAGGTGTCCATTACGACATAGGTACCTTGTCAAAAGAGTAAGTAGCATAATTACATGAAAATATCTTACTTACATTAAGGACCGGTAACATTCCTGATACTTATCTTTGTATTGAATTTTAGATAATAAATCAAAGTAACTCTAAGTGGAAATAAGATTTTATACTGAAATATGTAGCATTTTGTTAATATACAAGATTCAAGGACTTTTTTTTTAGATGTATGACATTGACGTTTGATAAACCGTTAAACGACACGTTTTCATAAGTATTCAACATTTGTCAATATTCACCAGTTACCTCCTGTTCCCTATTTAAAGTTTGAGCTTGTGAATTAAAATCAATTTTAGAACAAGAAACTGACTGATACACCAGCAGACGACTTAGATTCTAGCACGTAGGATGATGAATGTATGCTACTTGTACAAAATATTGCCTAACGATAACGTTTAAATACTTTACTTCTACCAGGATAGCTATTTACTGGACCGTGGGCCAAATGAACCATTGTTTGTATGGGTAGGAAGTCAAACACAGGAGAGCAGTCACTTTAATGCATTAAAAAGAGCTAAGGTACAATACCTCATGTATATATATGCATATAAAATAAACACATGAAAATAACTACCCATACATTAATGATGTTTGCATATTTATTACCTAAATGCATTTTATGAATGTTTTTTCACCATAAGGTACCCTTACATGTGTAGGTCTTCCTTTTAACGATATCAAAGTTACTTGATTGTATCCAACAACTTAATAAAACAAGTGGCCAATTGGGCCTTAACGTCCATCTGGATTAAATAGGCCTATATGTAAATTCTTGGCATTTGAAAACTTTTGACCGTAGGGTTATGCCTTGAAAAAAATTGGTTCAAGTTATTTTAAACCAAAGCATTAAGCACTACGCCTTCTAGTTTATAAGAAGATTTTGAAATGTTATCAAATTTCCCCCATTTATGCCCCAAAGTGACCCTTCCTGGGTACTGAGCCCAGTCATTTGAGCAAATTTAAACCCCCTTTCCCCAAAGATGACACCTACCAAGTTTTTATGACATTGGTCTAGTAGATTTGGACAAGAAGTCGAAAATGTGAAAAAGTATCATATTAGCTATATATAGTGTTGAACTTTGACCTCAAAATGCGTAACATTTTTGACCCGAGGGTCACGCCTTGAACAAACTTGGTTCTCCATTCCCTAAAGTTACTATAAACCAAAGAATTAGGCTCTAAGCCTTCTAGTTTATTAGTAGATTTTTGACAAATTGTCAAAATTTTGCCAAGCCCCTTCATTTGAACAAATCTAACTAAATCCCCTTCCAATATAAAAACTTCCTGCCAAGTTTTGATGAAATAGGTCCAGTGGTTTAGGACGAGAAGCTGAAATGTGAAAAGTTAACTTGTTTGCATATATATATATATATAGTGCTGAACTTTGACCCCAAAACGCATAACCTATTTCTGACTCCATGTTCACGCCTTGAACAAATTTGGTTCTCAGTGCTCTAAAGTTACTATATAACAAAGCATTAGGCTCTATGTCTTCTAGTTTATTAGAAGAAAATTTTTGAAATTTTGTCAAATTTTCCCCCTTTTGGACCAAAAAGTGGCACCCCTAGGGGCCGAGCCCCATCATTTGAACAAAACTGAGCCGCCTTTCCAAAGGGATGACATTTACCAAGTTTGGATGAAATTGGTCCAGTAATTTTGGACAAGAAGTTAACATATTTGTATATTTGCATATTCTATAGTATTGAACTTAGACCCAAAAAGCGCAACCTATTTTTGACCCCAGGGTCACACCTTGAACAAACTTGGTTTTCCATCCCCTAAAATTGCTACATACCAAAACATTAAATTCTAGGCCTTCTAGTTTATTAGAAGATTTTTTTTAAAGTTTTGTCAAATTTCCCCCTTTTAGCCCCCAAGTGTTGCCCAAGAGGGGCAAGCCCCTTTATTTGAACAAACCTGAATCCCCTTCCCCTAGGGATACTTCCTACTAGGTTTGGATCAAGCCCCTTTATTTGAACAAACCTGAATCCCCTTCCCCTAGGGATACTTCCTACTAGGTTTGGATGAAATTGGTCTAGGGGTTTAGGAGAAGAAGTCGAAAATGTGAGAAGTTTACGACGGACGTACAACGGACAGGATTTGTATGAGAAAAGTCCACTTTGAACCAACTGGTCCAGATGGACTAAAAAACCTTAACTCACACAAATCCTGTTCGTCGTCCGTCGTCGTCATCGTCTGTCGTCGTTGACTTTTCACATTTTCGACTTCTTTCCCCAAACCACTGGACCAATTTCATCCAAATTGTTCAAGGTGTGACCCTGGTGCCCAAAATAGGTTATGCGTTTTAGATTAAAAGTTCAACAATATATGGCAAATATGTTACTTTTTTCACATTTTTGACTTCTTGTCCAAATCTACTAGACCAATGTCATCCAACATTCGTAGAATATTTGATCAAATGATGGTGTTAAGTCTCATGGGGGCGCTAACAATCTTCTTGTTAACTTGAAGGCCTACTGCTTAACGCTTTGTTGTGTAATAACTTAAGGGCATGGAGAACCAAGTTTGTTTAAGGCATTACCCTGGGTTAAAAATTGTTCAAATGCAAATTTTTAGTTTTTGGCCTATTTCAACCAGATGGACATTAAGGCTCTATGGGCCTCTTGTTTAAAAAAGTTTCAAAACTTTACACAACATCAACGTATACAAAGTCTATGCCAAATAAGTTGTGAAATTGAACTGAATACCTCTAGATATTGGTCATGCCAAAGTGAAAAGGAAAACCATAGTAATGCCTTTGTTGAATAGTGTATCGTGTTATGAGGTGCATAATTATAGTGTATGAATTAATAATATATAGTGTACGTTATTTGTCACTCTAGTATCTGTTGGTTTATGTGTCATGTGTTTCCATTTTATCAACAGTCGTTCTGTGAGCATCGTGGCTACCCTGACACTTTACCCGTGTGTAGAATATCAGAGGACCATGAACCGACAGAGTTTAAGAAAAACTTTTACGACTGGCGGGAAAAAGAGAAAAAGCATAGACAATTATCAAAGAAATATAGTTTAGGAAATCTTGGTAAGTATGCACGACAGTCGTCTCTGTGTGGCATGTTTAAACGAGAACTGCTTCATCTAAAATCTGATGTAATAAAAACAACAGCGAGACTTTGCAACAATTTACTTCAGCAACCGTACCTGTTCTAGTCTTCACTGGTATGTCGACCTTTTATTATGCCAATGTCGACGTCACCATGTACCCTGCCACATACATGTATAACTGATAATGTTAAAGATAATATAACATTGGTGACCTGTTATCGGCAAGCGTTATTTTCTAATTGAATTATTGTACTGTGTTATTAAAATGAGAAATATATATCCAGTTACAGTTACATTGATTATCAAAGTTAATGTCTTCTTTCCTCTTATAAATATCATATTATTCGGGGCATGTTTCGGATTGCATTTTTGCAATAATGTGTTATTATGGATATCTTTATTTTTTCCCGACAGAAAGAGCTCTGTTTTCGTCCCGAGATAATAGAACAGTTGCAAAGATGGACGAGGTGTGGTCCGTAGATGCATTCCCTGACTGGGACGCCGATACGAAGGTACATAATTTTTATAATACCAAGTTCATGTTTAACTTTTTTTATCACTGTAAACATTAAATCATTTATTTAAATATATAGCATGCAATAAATATCCATTTTAACATTTGCTATATTTGACAGGTTTGGGAGGTTGAAAATGAAAAATTGAAAGAAGTTCCTTGGGATCAAAATGGAATATTTTTCAACGGAAGTTGTTACATTGTAGAACACAACCTACACACGCAAGACGAAACATTAAATATTCTGTATTATTGGCTTGTAAGTTCAATAGCCCTTCTTCGTCCTCATGATTAATATAATTATTACATGTAATAAGTGAAATTAATCGTTTTTAAACAGCAATAATGATAAACTGTAAATGTCTTCAATCAAACTGAAATCATGTTAAATCAAAACTACGAAGAGGAGAAAACAATCTTCATCCAAAGTGGAAACTAAAAATTCGTTTAGGAACTGAGGTGACGCTATATATTTGCAATTTCAATGCTTTACATTAAACAATTCTTTTCTTATTTTCAGGGATCAAAAACTCCGGAATGTGTTCAGGAAAAAACAATAGAAATTGTGCTCAATATGCATAAATCTTGTAACTACGAAAATATTATGGTAACAATATACACTATTATACAATATGCATGTAACGATATACAATATACATGTAACGATATACAATTTACATGTAACAATATACAATATGCATGTAATGCTATACAATATACATGTACCAATATACACTATTTTCGTCCATAACTTTACATTACCGCTAAAAGATGATAACATGTAACAACGTATTTGTAGAATAAAATATAACTACTATTGTCGACATAAGCTGCAACATAAACGTCAAATTTGTTTTTTTAAAAACAAAATGTTTGCATTTCTCCTCCAATTATTTATTGTGAATAAAGATTGAAAAACCGATTTAAAAAAAAAAAATTCCTGGAAGGTCCTGATCACATTAATCTCTCTCCACTGATACTATAACTAAAAACAACTGTTGTATCGGAGATAATTTCAGATTACTATAAACAACGGTTGTATCGGCGCTAGTCATAGATTACTATAAACATTGGTTGGATCGGTGGTAGTCATCGATAGCTATAAACAACGGTTGTATCGGAGCTAATTACAGATTACTATAAACAACGGTTGTATCGAAGCTAGTCATAGATTACAACAAACAATGGTTGTATCGCAGCTAGTCATAGATTACAATAAACAACGGTTGTATCGGAGCAAGTCATAGATTACCATAAAAAACGGTTGTATCGGAGCTAGTCATATATTACAATAAACAACGGTTGTATCGTAGCTAATCATAGATTACTATAAACAACGGTTGTATCGGAGCTAGTCATAGATAACAATAAACAACGGTTGTTTCGGAGCTAGTCATAGATTACTATAAACAACGGTTGTATCGGAGCCAGTTACAGATTACTATAAACACCGGTTGTATCGGAGCTAGTTACAGATTACTATAAACACCGGTTCTATCGGAGCTAGTTACAGATTATTATAAACAACGGTTGTGTCGGAGCTAATTACAGATAACTATAAACAACGGTTGTATCGGAGCTAGTCACAGATAACTATAAACAACGGTTGTATCGGAGCTAGTCATATATTACTATAAACAACGGTTGTATCGGAGCTAGCATATACTACTATAAGCAACGGTTGTATCGTAGCTAGTCATATATTACTATAAACAACGGTTGTATCGGAACTAGTCATAGATTACTCTAAACAAGTGTTGTATCGGAGCTAGT
>JAUMGZ010235368.1:0-10856 GCA_032359645.1 Pododesmus macrochisma | reverse complement strand
TTTCAAAAATCTTCTTGTAGACCTGAAGGCCTAGTACTTAATGCTTTGCTATGTAATGACTTAAGGGCATGGATAACAAGGTTTGTTTAAGGCATGACCCTGGGGGCAAAAGTATTCAAATGCAATAATTTAGTTTTTGGTCTATTTTAACCAGATGGACGTTAAGGCCCGATGGGCCTCTTGTTTTTCTTTTCCTAAACTACTGAACCAATTGCAATTTCATCCAAACTTAGTAGAAGGCATTCCAGGGGAAGGGTTCAGATTTGTCCAAATAATTGCATTCTGCTCCTGGGGGCGCCACTTTGGGGGACCAAGTGTGGAAAATTTGTCAAAATTTCAAAAATCTTGTCAACTAGATGGCCTAGAGCTTAATGCTTTCTTACATGTATATATGTAGAAACTTTATATATATAATTAGGGAAAACCAAATTTGTTCAAGGCGTCACCCTGGGGTTAAAAATTTGTTATGCCTTTGGAGGTCACAGCTCAACACTATTTAACCAGCGGTGGCCAAGTGGTTAGGGCGCTCGCTTTGTGTTGGTTGACTGGAGCTAGAATCTACAGTCGTTGGATTGAATCCCAGTCGGGTCAAAACTATAGTCATCATTAGTGCGTACTGTCGCAAGCAGACACCGTTTCAATATGACTTATACATGAGTTACAGGGACGATAATTATATAAAAACTAATCAAACAAACATAGTTCAACACTATTTATATAGCAAATATATATATATGTTAACTTTTCACATTTTTAGTCCATCTGTACTTTTTTCTCATACAAATCCTGTCCATCGTTGGTCTGTCAGTTGTAAACTTTTGCTTTAAACGAGATCTCCTCTGAAACTATTGGGCAGATTGCAACAAAATATTTAAAGGGGATTTAAAATTGTGCAAAGAAGTCCCTGACCCCCAGGGGATAATTGGGAGGGGCCAAAAGGGGTACATTTGACGTAATGCCTTTAAATGACATCTCCTCTGAAAGTACTGGGCAGATTGCAATCAAATTTGGCCAGAAGCATCCTTATGAGAAGAGGATTTAATTTAAGTTTCACAAATGAAGTCCCTGACCCCTAGGGGCTAAAAGGGAAACATTTGATGGTATGCCTCTGAAAGTACAGGGCAGATTTCAACCAAATTTTTCCGGAACCATCCTGAGAGGATAGAATTAAGATTGTAAAAATGAAGTCTTTAACCCCCCCCCCCCTCCAGGGGACAGGTGGGCGGGACCAAAAGGGGTGAATTTGGTAGTATGCCTTTGAACGACATCGTCTCTGAAACTACAGGGTAGATTTTAACCAAATTTTGCAGGAAGCATTCATAGGGAAGGGGATTCAAGATTGTACAAATGAAGTGTCTGACCCCAAGGGGACAGGTTGGCAGGGCTAAAAGGGGTTAATTTGACAGTATTCCTTTAAAGGACATCACCTCTGAAAGTACTGAGGCAGATTTCAACCAACTTTGGCTGGAACCATCCTTAGAGGAAGGGGGTTCAAGATTGTACAAATGAAGTTTTTAACCCACCAGGGGACAGGTTGGCAGGGCTAAATGGGGTAAATTTGACAGTATGCCTTTAAAGGACATCTCCTCTGAAAATACAGGGTAGGTTTCAACCAAATTCGGCAGGAATTCGAAGCATTCATAGGGGACAGGTTGGCAGGGCTTAAAGGGGTATTTTGACAGTATGCCTTTAAAGGACATCACCTCTGAAAGTACTGGGCAGATTGCAACCAATTTTGGCCAGAAGTATCCTTATGGGAAGGGGATTTAAGCTTGTACGAATTAAGTCCCTGACCCCCAGGGAACAATTAGGTGGGGCCAAAAGGGGTACATTTGACAGTATGCCTTTAAAGGACATCACCTCTGAAAGTACTGGGCAAATTTCAACCAAATTTGACCAGAATCATCCTTAGAGGAATTCGAAGGGGATTCAAGATTGTACAATTGAAGTCTTTAACCCACCACAGGACACATAGGGTCCAAAAGGGGTAAAATTTGACAGTATGCCTTAAACAACATCTCCTCAACTACAGGGGACAGGTTGGCTGGGCTAAAAGGGGTGCATTTGACAGTTTGCCTTTAAAGGACCTAACCTCTGAAAGAACTTTGCCGATTGCAACCAAATTTGGTCAGAAGAATTCTTATGAGAAGGGGATTTAATTTATATAAGATTGTACAAATGACAATTCAGTGGGGCCTAAAGGGGTAAATTTGATGGTATGCCTTTAAATGTCATCTCCTCTGAAACAAATGGGCAGATTTCAACCAAATTTGGCAGGAACTATTCATGGGGGAAAGGGATTCAAGATTGTACAAATTAAGTGTTTGACAAAAACTTGCAAAGTGTAGAAAGCATTTCAAGACAAAGTCCTGTTTTCAGAATTATTTTAACGTAATTACAATGAATGTAAATATATAGCCAAGTATCAGCCATATTTTTTTTAAAAGTGTCCCTAAGAATCGTGCTACATATGGGGTATCACAGAATTTCTCAAAACAATTTTGTTTTATGTATTTGGCACAAAAGAAAAAAGATTGCAATAAAAACAAGAGGCCCATGGCACCTTAACGTCCATCTGGATTGACATTTGAATACTTTTGACCCTTGGGTCATGCCTTGAACAAAGTTGGTTCTCGATGCCCTAAAGTTACTACAAATCAAAGCATTAAGCCCCTCTAGTGGTGCCACCTCAGGGCTGAGCCCCATCATTTGAACAAATCTGATATCCCTTACCCTAGGGATGCCTTCTTCGAAGTTTGGATGAAATTGGTTTGGCTGTTTTGGTAAAGAAGTTAAAAATGTGAAAAGTTAACATATTTGCTATATATATATATATATATATATATATATATATAGTGTGGAACTTTGACCCCAAATGCATAACCAATTTTTTTTACCCCAGGGTCACTCCTTGAACAAACTTAGTTCTCCATGCCCTCAAGTTACTACATACCAAAGCATTAGGCTCTAGGTCTTCTAGTTTATTACAAGAAGAGTTTTTATATTTTGTCAAATTTCCCCCCTTTTGGCACCCCCTGGAGGCCCAGCCCCTTCATTTGAACAAATATGAACTCCCTTCCCCTATGGATGCCTACACCAAGTTTGAGTGAAAGTGGTGCAGTTGTTTTGGACAAGAAGTAAACAATGAGAAAAGTTAATATGTGCTATAGTGTTGAACTTTGAGTCCAAAAAGTGTAACCTACTTTTGACCCAATGGTCATGTCTTGATCAAACTTGATTCTCCATGCCTGAAGGTTACTACATACCAAAACATTATAAGCTCTAGGCCATCTATTTTACTAGAAGATTTTTGAAGTTTTGAAATTTTCCCCCTTTAGGCCCCTCTAGTGTCGCCCCTGAGGGCCGAGCCCAATAACTTTAACAAATATGGACTCCCTTCCCCTAGGGATGCCCTCTACCAAGTTTGGATGAAATGGTCCAGTAGTTTTGGACGAGTGAAAAATGTGAATGTTATATATATATATATATATATATATAGTGTTGAACTTTGACCCCAAAACACAAAACCTGTTTTTTACCCCAGGGTGATGCCTTGAACAAACTTACTTCTCCATGCCTTAAAGTTACTACATAATAAAGCATTAAGCTCTAGGCCTTCTAGTTTATTAGAAGAAGATTTTTGAAGTTTTGTCAAATAATTCCCCTTTTGGCGCCCCCTGGGAGTCTTGAGACCTTTCATTTGAACAAAAATGATCTCCCTTCTACCAAGTTATGATGAAAATGGTCCAGTAGTTTTGGACAAGAAGTAGAAAATGTGAAAAGTTAACACATTTGCTATAGTGTTGAACTTTGACCCCAAAACGCAAAACCTGTTTTTTACCCCAGGGTCACGCCTTGAACAAACTTGGTTCTCCATGCTTTAAAGTTACTACATAATAAAACATTAAGCTCAATGCCTTCTTGTTGTTAGAAGTTTTGTCAATTTTCCCCCTAGTGGCGCCCCCTGGGGACGAACACCTTCATTTGAACAAATCTGAATCCCCTCCTCCTAGGGATACTTCCTACCAAGTTTCGATGAAATTGGTCCAGTGGTTCAGGAGAAAAGTTGAAAATATTAACAGTTAAGACGACGAAAGGCGGACAGGATTAGTATGAGAAAAGTCCACTAAAAAGTTCATAATATGCTCCGTTGCCATGGTTACTAAGGTCCTCTAGCAGCGGCCTCAAATGAAGCAGAAATTTGTTTAATTCTGCTTTTTGAGGACCCAACACTGACTCAATTCTGCAAGAAAATATTCTTCGTGCACATCTTCATATGTGTACTACATGTATCATTGTGTAAAGTTTTATTGAAATCGATTAAAGGATGTAGGAGGAGTTGCGCTTACAAGATTCCTAGACAGACAGACAGACAGACAGACAGGGTGATTCATATACCCCCTAAACTTTGTTATGGGGGAATAATAAACAAGCAAGCAAACTTGTCTAGGCTGTCTTTCCCCATAAAGGTATAATAACAGATTTATACCTTTTCTAGAAGATATGGATAATTCTGTAAAGTCTGGGGTGAAAGAGTTATCTTTCTTGGTGGTCTGTATTCTATATTGCCACTGGATGGAGTACAAGAACAAAAAATGAAACAAGTTAAATTTAGTCAATCTTTATTCCTTAATAACAGCTCAAAACATGTTAGTTATCAAAACAATAACAACAACAACATCCAAATGGCACAAAATACAAATTTCAGTGGTCACAGCTTCATAATATACTCATTTTATGTCTCTTAAGTGAATCTCTTCAATAACTAATAAATGCATTTCTTTGTACAATAAATCAACCTACCTTAGAACCAAATAATGCCAATATAATTTGTTTTAAAGTCTGAAAAAGGTAATAGAGTTCCTTTTATATGTATTATTTTCTTTCTTTCTTTTGTTTGCTATCAACACACATGTAGTGATCATGATTCGATAACAAACTTTAGTGAAAACTCTTCGTAAAACTTTCAAGTTTTAGCACATTCAAATAAACCTTAATTTTGTACTTAATATTGTATGGTCATTAAGTTCACTTTCAGTATTGTCAGTACCTTTTATCAAATTTTCATGAAAGGTTTAGAACAGATAAATTCAATTTTATACTTAATTTTCTTACATGGTCGTTAAATTCACGTCCAGTATCATCTGAACTCATCTATTAATCGTACAATTATATCTTAACTGTCCTAATTAATTTACAGCATCATCTCAAATCAATCTTGTGGACTTATATATATTTTCAGTTTCACAATTAATTAGTTTTTGTCAATACATGTAAATCAATTGTTCACTTTGTTTGATAAAACTTACTATTTAAATGTTTAAAATTGTGTATATTATATATATATATGTATGTATCTAATCAAAACCTTAATTTATTTAACACATTAATAAATGTAATTATAAATTGCTTGCACCTTTTTTGTGAAGTTTAAATACATTGTGTAGGGTACACAAAAAAGAAAAGAGTAGATGTAAACAATATGACTCAATAAATCATACAGTACAGAAGCCTCACCTATACCTCTGTAAAAAAATTACAAGACTCAGATGACGATGTATGCTTGCTTGTAATCTGTCCAGTACTAGACTCAGGTGACGATGTATGCTTGATTGTTATCTGTCCAGTACTAGACTCAGGTGACGATGTATGCTTGCTTGTAATCTGTCCAGTACTAGACTCAGGTGATGATGTATGCTTGCTTGTAATCTGTCCAGTACTAGACTCAGGTGACGATGTATGCTTGCTTGTAATCTGTCCAGTACAATACAAATTAGTTATTAAACCTTGGCATTTACTTAAGCGAGGATTGTCCCTTATTTATGATAAATAAAAAAATAAAAATGAATCATCTCTGACTATGTTTAATATCACACACACACACACACACACACACACACACACACACACACACACACATCTTTCTAACAAGTTTGATTTTAAATTGATAAAATTGTGGGAGAAATTAAATGAATTTGCAAACAAGAGGCCCATTTGGCCCTAAGGTAATTTGGATGAAACATGCATATAAGTAAATTTTTGGCATTTGAATACTTTTGACCCTATATATAGGGTCATGCCTTGAACAAACTTGGTTCTCAATGCCCTAAAGTTACAATATACCAAAGCATTAGGCACTATGTTTTCATGTTTATAAGAAGATTTTGGAAATTTTATTAATGTTCCCCACTTGAGCTCCAAAGTGACCCACACGGGGACTTAGCCCTATTATTTCAACAAACCTGAACCCCCTCCATCTAATGATGCTTTCTACTAAGTTTGGATGAACTTGGTCAAGTTGTTTTACTCAGGAAGTTGAAATTGTGAAAGGTTAACGTATTTGCTATAGTTTAACTTTGACCCCAAAACGTGTAACCTTTTTTTTGACTCCAGGATCACGCTTTGAACAAACTCGGTTCTCCATGACCTAAAGTTACTACATTTCAAGGCCTTCTAAGTGTGTAAGAAAAAGATTTTTGAAATTTTGACAAATCGTGCCCCTTTTGGCTCCCTAGTTGTACCCCCTGGGGACCACACCTCTTCATTTAACAAATATGAATCCCCTACCCTTAGTGATAATTCCTACCAAGTTTGGATGAAATTGGTCCAATGGTTTTGGAGAAGAAGTCAAAATGAAAAAAGATTACAGCGAACAGGATTTGTATTAAAAAAGTCCACCTAATGGTCCTTTAGTCCAGATGGACTGAAAAGGGCAAATACTATTGGAAACATTATTTGATCTGATACCATCTTCACTTCATGAACTGTATATTGACAAGGTTGATTTCGATTTGATTTAATATGAAGAAGTTATAAAGGAATTTCGGTGATGAAAAATAACAATATTATAAAATAATGTCCTGAATAACTTAAAAATATTTAAACATCCCGAGATATAAATTATTGACTTTGACCTATATATTAGTGTATGTGTTACCTGATTAAAAATAAATTTGTTGATCGACAAAATCTTGTACAATCACTTCAAACTACACACAATCTTCAAAAGAAGTAAATATAATACATCAAGACAAAACAAGCCTACACTAATCATTCCACAATCAAATTTTAAAAACTCACTCTCAGTACACAGCAGGCAAACATTTCTGAGAATCAGTTGAAGTCAACTGAATGTTTGTTACTTAACACAACAGATATACAATATATATAAAAAAAAAAAACATAAGCATATATTTGATGATAATTTAATGAATGAAATTACTGATAAAGTACAACTGACTGTTTAATGGTTTAGTGCACATTAATTAGTTGTAACAGGCTCTTACTTAAATTGAAAATGTATTGACTTGATCAGATATATAACAGGCTTTTACTTAAATAGAAAATGTATTGACTTGATCAAATATATACAAACTGGCAGCCATCAAACATAAACACAACTGTCTTGATAAATGTTTATAAATAGTTTTCTATCAGCATCTTTGTGCAACAGTCACCAAATAACTATTTTGTTTCAGACTAAATTTTTTTTGCATACAAGTAAACTATTCAAGTCGATCAAAAATTACTTTGTCTAGATCGAGTTATTTATACTAATTGAAGTTGAACATGATTGAAAAAATTTGTTATTCTTAGGACCTGTTTTTGTAAATTTAGTTTGGAGAAGGGACACGTGTAATATTTAAGACTAGATGGAAAAGGTTAATAGCATTTTTCTATTAGAAAGTGCAGATGTAAGATGTAGATGTAAGATTTAGTTCTTTTTTTCTGACTACAACTGTTATGCATACATTTAATAAATTGAAAAAGTATGATGAAAGAATGGAACAATATACACATTATGAAAATGTTCACAGTGAAAAACAACAAAAAATCAAAATCGTTCTATTCAAATGTGATATGAAATGTCTAAAATAAATAATAAGGGTCCTGAGAACCAACTTATTTTTATTTGTCCAAAAGCACAAATATCCTCAGAATAACAAGCAAAGCTAATATAGGGGAGATAACTCTTTTGATCTTAAACTTTAATATCAGTTACACCATTCTTACTATAATGTTATACTATAATGTTAAATAATGTCAAAACTGTCTATAATGAGATCAACAATAAAATTGTAAATTGAATCACACTCCAAAAACCATATGTGAATAAAAATCATTTGGTAACACACAGTGGAAGTACATGTAACTAAATTCCATTGAAATCATTTAACTCCATACACATCTTTTAAAAATATGAGGAAAAAACATATTACAAGATATAGTTTCAACTTAAATAAAATGGAATGTTTCCTTAAGATAACAATGAATTTTATAAAGTAATAACAGAATCATAGAAAATGTAAAAACAAATTCTTAGTTTGTTTTTAAATTTTTTGATACAAAAAGTGTAATATTGGTACATAATTTGCTTGCTTCATGCATACAACATACCAGTATTTTTGCTATCACTTTGTGTCTCACTCTGACAGTTAACAATTTTAAATTCTGAATTCAGATTGTATCTACTTAACATAAATACATTTTTACAATGCAGTCTCCAGTGTAATAACAGCAATCTCTTTTGAAGTAAAAGTTCTCATAGGTATTCCCCAGAACAGTGTTCCCTGGGAAACGTAAACGTGGCTCGTCTTACCGTATCTGTACAGTCCTGCGAAGAATGGGTTTGTGAGGTAGGCACCTATGAGAAGGGGGAACATCTGACCTCCATGAGTGTGTCCTATACAAAACAAGAATTATCTCATGAATTAAAGGGTATTCTAAGTATATTCCACTAATGTTGTTCCGGTACTGATGATCCGTGAGGATCAATTAACGATGGCAAAAAGCCTCACGATTTCAATCATCAATAGAATTACGGTTAGAATGCATCAAGCGAAATTGTACATAAATGCACCTGAGGGGAGATTACTCTCATAGACAAAAAGCACATGTATCAAGTCAAAAGGCAGTGAACGGGCTATTGACATTTAAGTATACAGAGCAAACATTTCAAAATCGTAAATAATATCACATACATATATGTTAATATCAGGCACAAACGGAATGTTTATTTTGTAATACTATACATCTTAAAATCATCAAATCGGTTCGTGCCTCCAACTCCAACCGATGATCGATTAGGATTTTGAACCGAATATACAACACTATGTTCCACATGGTTAAATCATAATACCTGCCAACCTTGAAATCTTTAAAGGGGGGAGACTTGTATGTTCTTTAATGTTTTAGTAAGATAACATGGGGAAATAAGAATTTTCATTGGGGAGATATGATGCGTTAATGGTCAAAATAGAGTTTTACTATCAATTGGAGGAGACTTGGCAGGTATGTGTCCTGCACATATGATAAAGGCAGAGTAACATCATACTTACCAACTCTCTCTGTTTAGGAGGGAGTCTCCCTATTTTTCACACATAATTTTCACTTTTGACATCAGTATAATTCCTAAACATTGCTTATCAATTGCTTCAACTAAGTGTATTGCACAGAACTGCTTAAATGAGGCAGTTTACATTACTATTTTGTCACATAGACATTTTAAGATTTTGCTTCACATTTTCTTCACTATGAAAATTTCAAAAAGTTGGTAAGTATGTAACATAACTTAAGAATTTTATACATTTTTTAGAAAACATAATCCACATAAAGTATCAATTAATACAAGTATATTGAGATAAATGCTTTTATTTTTAGCAAGTCAGATTTCAAAACATTAAGAAATACCTGATAAGACCACATCTACCCTGTAATGAGACTTCAAGGCTCGTTTGGCTGCCTTTGGCTGGTGTGCAAGTAAAACGACAGGCTTATCAGAATCACATCCAAACAGTGTTTTCTTCACATTGAATCCATGATCCTTATATCTGAATACCAATACATGTACACTCATTATAACAACCTCTAGGTAGATTTTTCATGTGATGATGAACAGATGTACATGTAGTAAGTTTTATTACATTCTACTAATTATAAGACATACAGAAGATATGTTCATAATCAATTGCTCTGTGACCTTGACCTTGGACATTCAGCTTCTGCAACACCTGCCTTAGGTAATGACAAACAACTGCTGTATATTTATGAGTGGATCAGTTATTCATGTTAAGAAAAAAATAGTGTATCTATGTAACAGAGGCAGAACAATACAACCCGGCAATCTACCAGGGTTCAAACCTTTTGACCCAGATAGGTTAGAAATCCACTGCTTTATTAATTGAACGAAAGCATTAATCCTACCTCACAAGCAATACAAATGTTGATAACACTGGATGACATATAGTTCCCTTCTAGAGGCATATAGGATTAATACTACAATACCAGCTGAAGTAGATAACACTGGATGACATATAGTTCCCTTCTAGAGGCATATAGGATTAATACTACAATACCAGCTGAAGTTGATAACACTGGATGACATATTCACCTCATAAAGGCAGAGGCATCCTTGTCTCTTACTTGAGAAAATTTCAAAGCTGCGAGACCATAAAAGAAAACAAACTACACATATTGAGCCATCCATCAAGGTCCCTAAGTGAGAACCAAATTTAACAGAGGCAGAAAAACACAACAAACTCTATGGGGACTCAAAACGTGGACCCCTAGGTTAGGTGTACAATGACGTGGACCCCTAGGTTAGGAGTTCAATGACATGAACCCCTAGGTTAGGTGTACAATGACGTGGACCCCTAGGTTAGGTGTACAATGACGTGGACCCCTAGGTTAGGAGTACAATGACGTGGACCCCTAGGTTAGGAGTTCAATGACATGAACCCCTAGATTAGGAGTACAATGACGTGGACCCCTAGGTTAGGAGTACAATGACGTGGACCCCTAGGTTAGGTGTACAATGACGTGGACCCCTAGGTTAGGAGTACAATGACGTGGACCCC
>JAUMGZ010235357.1:0-10856 GCA_032359645.1 Pododesmus macrochisma | reverse complement strand
ATAATTAATTTTGGTTAGAGCAGGGGGATTAAGAGTGAGTATGGTTGGGCGTTAGGTAGAAAAAGTGGCATTTATATGTAGATCTTTATCCTCCATTCCTTTCTTGAGTTATAAATATTGGTACTGTTAACGTTTATTGTATTAGTAGAGTGTATATCGGTTGTATGTACGAATGTAAGTCAGTTACATGAAGATTATATATAGGTTGTAGGTACCGACGTAAGTCAATTACATGAAGATTATATATAGGTTGTAGGTACGGATGTAAGTCAGTTACATGAAGAGTATATATAGGTTGTAGGTACGGATGTAAGTCAGTTACCGACCTCGTTAGGCGGAGTTCATGGATTAAAAACCCTTTGCACGTGCTCAGGGTTTCAAATCCATGAACACCTCCTATTCGGTTGGTAACTATTACTTATCCAGGTGTCATGTTGACACAGTACACACTCGGACAAAAGAATAGTGAGTAGTGTTCAACCATGATGACTTGTATTTACTTCTATTAGACTGGTGTACCAGGCTTACAAAAAGGTAAAAATTTATTTCGGACACATGAAACTTTAGGAAACATTGTTCCAATTCCAAAGATGTATAATAAGTGTCAGTTCTATGCAACATGATGAAAAAATTGATCTTGAAGAAATAGCCTTTTAAGGGGCACGTTGAACCTTAAGCGCCTCTTAATACCTTTGTCTTTTCTGTTAGAAATATACCGTCAGTCTGTGTAGATAAACGTATTCCAAGTTAAATAACAACACTATATACTCTTACATAAGTAAAGATGTTGAATGTTGTCAATTACCACCATGATTACACACGCCGCCATTTTTACTTTTACTTTTAGGTAAGCTGACATGCAGTGAAAGTTGAAACACTGTTTCAAAACATAATTTTAACAAATAAGCTTGCTGACTTTTGGTAAAGATTCGAATTCGTATTCTCTGTGTTTAACTCTAGGGGAATATCAACAGCGAAACTAAACCAAGCTACATGTCTGAGAGTTCCGCCTCATTCGTACCTGTCGTTTGTTTACATCACATCATATCACCAGGTAATAAAATCTACTTAGAGTTACCTCCCTTTAAACACGAAAAAACCTCATCTATGTACGATAACTCTTCTAGTCTTACTCTAAATTATGCATTTTTCAATCTAAATGCAGAATATCTCTATTTGCAAATAAATACAAATATATCTAATTATGCAGCAATTATGCATTTGAATCACTGTAGACCTAGAGTAGCTATATAGTCCAAAGAATCCGACTCTTCAAAAAATTCCAAAAATTAAAATAAACGGCATAAGAGTCCGATAATTCGGAAAACTGAAGAGCGATCGAGTTGCTAACTTGCGCACAATTAAAACGAGCCATTGTATCTTACATTAAATAAAATACAGATACTTACACTAAAATACAAATATCAGAATTAAATAGTTCAATTCAAACTGTTTCCATTTTATGGCCCTTTTTGGAATTGTACTCACTGGATACAGTGTTGTATACATTTATTGACAAAATACAGAGGTATGTATCTAAAAATAAGAAAAAAAACAATTAAAATGAAGCATCGTGTGTATTTCAACTCAAATGCATGTATGTGTATTTAAAACAAATGGAATAATTTGGTTAATTGAAATGTATCGTTTTGGAGAATAATATAGCTTTAATTCAACAGATACACCTTTTTCAATATAGTTTCATGTGTCTTTATTTATTTGCAAATATGCAGTACATACATATATTTGTATCTAAATACGGAACTCTGCATTGAAAAGCAGATGTATGTATATATATATTTATACGTATCATGCTAAATGAGCTCATGAAATCCAAACAGATTGTCACGGCATGGAATCAAGACATCCGAGTTTGATCCTTAAAGCGGACAGAAAGTCGTAGGAAACTTGGGGTACGCCGAGGGACACAGTCTACAGTTTATATTTCAGTAAAAAGTGTGTTTCGGGTAAATAAGGACAATAAGAAACAAAGAATCTCATAACGTTGACTCGACCGTGAATATCACCAGTCATAATATAAACCTTGAATTTGAGATCTTGTGCGTTTTTCAGATGTAATTTTAAATTCAGGAGATAAAAAAACACAGAATACATTAACCCTAGTTTATACTACGAACTAAAACAATCATTCGGTAGTCTGAATTATCTGGCTTACTTTTTAATTATTTAGACTCCGCTTAAAAAATATCCGAAAATTAAAACAAGCGATGCAAGATTCGGATAATTAGACTCGGCTCCAAAAATGTTTCAAAAATCAAAATTAGGTGGTGAAAGAGCCAGATGATTCGGACTATCCTTTAGGTTATTTGTATAAATCATCTGATAAATCTGTTGTATTTCATTTAGGACGAAATCAATAGTTCCCATGGTAACTGATCGAAAACTGCGATATAATCCAGGGCAATTAGGGGTCGAACGTGCATTGCCGAGAGCAACAATCGATTTTCTCGTGTGTATTTTCATTTTTTTATTATAGGACACATATTTTACTGATAAGATCCACTTTACTTCTGTAATGAGATGAATCCTTTGAGGGCTCCGGGATTAATTATGCGTGTGTGATCATGATAGCGGAGGCTTTCTGTCGAAAGGCTGCAGTTCTGCTAAAGACATCTAGCTATAACATCCTTGGAAATATCTCGATTTGATTCCAAGAAATGGCTAAAAATAAGTAAAATAAAATACACGTAGAGTCCAAGCAAGACACAAAAGCTATTGTTAAAGTAGTTTAGGACCGAAAAACACACATGGTATCATTTAATGTTGCATGTATACCATCAATAGTTCCGTGGGCCTTTATTTTCAATAAGTTGAATTACGGATACATCTTCGAAAATCAAACAAAAGTTCACCCCTACTTCGAAGTTTTCTTTAAAAAAAATGTAAAAAGAACAGAGAAAAGTTATTTAATGCGAACTTAAAACCAAGATGAAAAGAGAGCGAGGGAGGTTACTAATCTAAATGATAAATGCATTTCTGAACACATTCTTAATCATCACTATTCCCCTGGAAATAGTTACGGAAGGAGAACATTCAGAACAACGAAAATTAAACAAGCTTAGCACATTAAGCTACCCACCCAAATTTACCAAAACTTACGTTCACTTCCATAAATCATCAATATAGTGCCCAGTATATATAAAAATATACGAAAACTTTTGAATCCTATCAAATTTTTAATATAAATATAAAGCCTATTTATATATATCCGGCCAATATTTGCAATTGAAAAGGTCAGTAGTACCTTCAACTTAATATCTAAACCTTTATTTAATTTAATTTTCAACTCTTTGTTTTCATACGCAAAACCTTGACATATGTTGTTAATTCTATGGACTTAACGAAATATTATTATGTTCCTTGAGTTTCGTCACGGGTACGGTAACAAGTCGCTTGGACGACGTCTCATGTCAGTATTTATCAAAACAAACTATAATTGATAAACAGACAGTTACCAGTGATATATAAATGTTATCGTTTACATGTAAACATGAATGATACCTAATAGATCTTAATTGACGAGTTACTGACATATTTGACACGGTAATTTAAGGTACGTAGCGCCTTAGCGGTTGTAATCTTTACATGCCCTGTGGAACTGTACACATAAAATGCACTGGGATGGCCAAATGACGTATGCAGAAATACGTCACACTGCCGGACCAGGCAATCGTCCGGTGATAAAATCTTGCCGTTATCTTGTAAAAAGAAAAAAACGAACCAGCTAATATCGCTACTGTTACGTCATGAATAACGGACTCCTACTACTCATTTCCACCTCTATACGTTATCAAGCCTTTATTATGAACTACATGTGCAATGTGTATTCGTTTTGTTTGTATTTTACTAGTATTTAAAACAATTCAGATTACAAAAATAAGCTTTGTATTTTACTAGTATTTAAAACAATTCAGATTACAAAAATAAGCTAAGACCATACACACGCATCTGTGGCTACGACTAGTACCATCGATTTAAACAAATCAGATATTTAGTTACCCCTTTACAGTTTCTTTGTGAATTATTAAGTTATAACATCTAGGGATTAATTATATAAGACTAGTCTTAGTCTTGAAAAACCTTGGCTATAATTGATAATCTTTGATTTCGAGTGTTTAAACATGTGTCCAGAGGGATATGTTTACATTTCCTATTTTGAATTAGCACACATCTAAATTTTTGGCAAAACAATTTTATTTTATTGTTGGGGTGTGATTTTTCACTTACCCGCCCTTATTTGGCTTTGCAGCTTTGATATACCGGGGTCTTGTCTATTCTTAAATCATTTTCTCCAAAAATGTCCATTATTGACGGCTGCTTCGAAGCTAAATTTGGAGTTCTATCCGCTAATAAATATCATAATTATTTGAGGCATGTTTCAGATTGCATTTTTGTATTCTTGCTTGGCAGCACAAATTTACAACATTTTAATTCAAGCGAGTAAAACATTAATAATGTTACTGATAAAACATTAATAGCCATCACTAGAATGCACGACACCTTCCTTGTATAGAAACAGAAACGGACGATCTTTTGTTTCATTATCTACAGACATACAGCCAAAGAAGTGAGAAAACAAGTTTTATTAAATGGGTAAAACCCATCAAAGCTGATGTAGTAATAATTTTTTCACAAAAAGGATACCAATAACAAACTGCCGCCCTTGGCTGTGCTGTCCCATTTCATGGTCCGATCATGTGTTAAATAAATACCAAAGTCACGAGTTGAACCAATTTGTATCCCCAATGTCCTATATAGGTATGCTACTTAGGAAATAGCTAAGATTTGACGTTTTCCACTCTCAGGCTGAAGTTTTAAGTCATATATACATACATATAACCCCACGTTAAAGGTACGAGTGTTAATATTTGAACCATCGTGACTCTCCACGTTCCAAGACTACACTTCATATCTTTAGTTCTTGCTTTTTATAGGGAAAATAGGATTTTTTCCCACTCGGAAAACGTCCATATTATCGCAAGTCACGCGTTTTGCTATACTACTAAGTAGTCCGTATACCTTGGCTTGCAAAGATGCCACCATATGAATTCGAACTTCGTCCGTCTGTTGTCCGTCGTTTTGAATTCTTAAAAACCACCCGCAGAAATTTTGACCAGGCTTGCTGTAGGTGCTCCTCTTAGCGTCCCCTTTCACAATTGTGTTCAACGTAGCCGTGATCCACCCAAACTTTCATTGCTAGTGCATTCAGATGGACATAGAATATGATAGGGATACACAAGTGACGACGGACAGAATTTGTATATGTATGCAATGTCAATTTTTTATTTTTTATAAGTAATTCATTTTACACGTTTTCAGCATTAATCAAATTGAAAAACATTAACTCCTTACTAATCTATGTCAGCATATTTTTTTTAGACATTACTTTGCAAAAATATGCCTTTAATTAGTTTCAAAATTCACTATTTTTTAAAACAAAAGCACAATTAAAATCTTCAAAATACTGACAACCTATAGTTTTTTGCGGCAGAAAATGTTCTTTACCTAAAAGTAATAAAACCAACAAATTAAAAAAAATTCTATTGAAATGTTGACATTTGCGTATTACCTTAAGTATGCAATATCTACAAATAACAAAAAAAAACCAATACTTTTAATAATAATGCGTTTTATAAAGAGTCTTATTATATAAATAGTTTTAAGACTTCTTATGCAATATAAACATAGGTTTTGTAATTTATAATAGTTAAAGTTCTTTATTTCCTTTAAGTATGACAACTTATCGGGTACACATATATATACATAGAGTCAATGAAATAGCTATACAAACACACATAGTAATACAACTAAACCCTTTGTACGAATGCATTGTTTTAAAAGTTACGATTTCGAGCTATACAAAAGTACATTTTACTGTTGGAAGATCAATGAAAGTGTTCTCTTCGTGTGCGATAAGATGCAGATTCGACCCCAGGCCACGTAACACCTAAGACATTAAAATTAGTTTATCTTCTCGCTCCTTACTAATCACTTAACGTCATGGGTAGTAGGAGGGCTGGTTGGCTCGGTGTCAGGATAATGTGACCGAGTGAAGTATCATGCCAATGTGACTGCGGCGTGATATATCAGTGAGGCAGCATTATAAAAGTGGTCACTAGTACTCACTGTCACAAACAGACACCGTCTCGATATGACCTAAACACGAGTTAAAGGGACGCTAAACCCCAATAAAACAGGTTGTCGGATGGATACACGATATGTCGGGACAATGACGATACCAAGCTTTAGTACACGGACACTCAACTATACGAGTATTATATAACGTTTCAGGTACAGATGCACTTGTTCTTACGAGTGTGTTTAAATGAATATTCCTTGGCGTGTCACCAGGATAAGTTTATGTGGGAGGACATAGACAAATGACAGGACGGCACATGACCGCGGACAGTGCACTATAAATAGAGTGACATCATTTAAACACTAAATACATATCCGGATTTGCATTCGTAGTTCAATCTCATGTTTCTGAATTTATTTCGAGAACCGAGTTAAAGTGACGCTAAACAACAATAAACAAACATACAAACAAACAGAATACCAATAGCTCGGTAGATTTGGGCTGTACGTCATAAAAATACTGGAGAAGAGTTCACTTTTATCCCTTCATCCTGTATACAATAATTTTAGGGAAAAAAATAGTCGGAAAGTTTTTCAATTTTTTTGTTCTAAAACGACTCATTTTTGAGAACACAAAATTTCAAAGAAATATGTAACAATGGAAAAAGGTGTAAGTGATGTGAACAATAGGGGAGACGGATTAATATAAGCTCTAAGCTTGTTTCTGAATCCCCTCATATTATATTCTTGTGTATTGTACTATTGAATTGTATGCTTACAGAAATAAATGTTGCCTAAACTAACAATTTACATACCCCATTTTGTAAAAGTGATTTTGAGCATCGTATATGATCATTTTTGCAAAAACTTGTACCAGTCATATATATGTGTGTATTGTATAGTGCTTCATTCTAGGAGTTGATTAAGCAGTACATACTAAGAAATAGTTCTGATACGGTAGTTCAATTTGCCCTGGGTCTTTTATTAAACAAAAATGACACACATAGTCACGCATACATATCAAACACATATGTACCCATGTGGTATCTTACTATCTATTTGAATAATAAGGGCCCGGCATAATATGCCCCATTATTAAATAGGTGGGAGTTTGGCGATCGTTTCTCGCAAAGGTCAATTATGTCCACGGCAATAATATTATGGCCTCTGGCAATTTGCAACCTTTGATCCCAATCACAGTTCATGTTTACAGCAAACTAATTGATGATCAAGTTCAATTTCGATTTTTTATTATTCTCTGACACACCTTAAGTGTTTAACAAGAGGCCACATAAGCACCGACAGGGACTTTACGGGAGGGGGTGCGGCGACTTCTTTTGATTCGGTGCTACATGCCTTAAATGCAGCACTCATATCGTGTCCACTAAAAATTTGAACAAATTGAAAATAAAATCGTGTGAAAGAAGGTGTGAATTAAGTGTGTATTAATATAGGGGCCGCGGTGGTTAAAGTCGCCGACTTGTTATCATAAGCCTTTCACCTCCTAGTTCGATCCCCATCCGGGGCGTGCTAGTGTGAGGAAGTTGCCAGTGACTTGCCGTAGGTCGGTGGTTTACCCCGGGTACTCCGGTTTCCTCCACCAGTAAAACTGGCACGTCCGTAAATGACCTTAGCTGTTGATCGGACAATAAGCCCTTAATACAAACAAAAGTATATTTATATGTTTGTATTTGTTGTTGTGTTAAAGGCTTCATGTATGGGTGTGCAAACATTTTTTTTGTTTTGTGTAAAATCCAATAACTTTAATACTTACGGAATAAAGAATTTGAACTTGAACATATTATTTATATTCAAATACAATCGAAACCAAAGTATTTCAAAACTGATAAGTGCAAACCAATTTAATCTCAATAAAAAAATAAACGGTTACGAACTATTGGTGAATATTCTTTTAGAAATGTTTTCAAATAAGTACATTACTAAGAACTGTTATTACAACAAACTCTCTTGCGTCCGTTTCGGAATATTTGAAGCATATCATTGCCTAAGGCATGGCAAGAATGGATTAAACTCGTTTGTCAGTTGTCCATTTAAACGTCTTTCCAATACGTCTCGATGGTCAGTGTATTATTACAATAGCATACACATACATACATACACACATTGTTCACCATGTCAATAATGTTCGGACTTTACATTATGTAAGTTTCTCAAAACTCGCACGTAAACAAACGTGATAGCATATATATACATATATCTATCTATCTATTGTTTTTGAAGTATTGTAACAGTGAGAACACAACGCGAGCAGACGACAGTCAACGCTCACTGACATGAAGAGGATGATAGCAAGCACGTGCAGGAAATTCAGTTTCAACCGGCGAACTATACCTGTTTTGTTGTTTGGATCAGTTTTTCTAACAATTTTATTCACTTTAAGGACGAGCCATCATGTGGATAATCTTCCTGTTCGTATTAATAGTGCCCCTGACATTGTGTTGAAGCGCCCGTCCAGAGGTCTTCGAGAACAGGCACGCGAAGTTGATGTATCTAGAAAGAAAGTACCCTCCGGTAAGTGGCAGGCTGAGGACAAACCGCAGATATTGGACATACTCGATCAAATGGTGGTCAATTTTGTACGCACGGATTTCGGCAACATTTCTAAAAATGTTCATCGTACTGAAACTAAAGGCAAAAGGAGAGGTTACGATAACATAAAAAAAGAAGAAAAAGGTAAACATTTACATAACGTTAAATATGGTGGCATTGGAAATTACCGAAACGTGAAGACAAATAACAGGAAGAAAGAACAAACCAGTCATACAAATGTCTTTAAGAAGTTAGCAGAGCGATTACAATCTCTAAAGATCTTTCGCCATGCCGGGGATAACAATTTGAACACGGGGGCCGGACCATACAGCAAAGAAAGAGATCAATTGAAACAAATGTTGGAAGGTATTTTTACTCAGAACGAAACGACAAGATTCGGGCACAACACAACTAGACTTCGCAAACTTGTTGATAAACTTATCGATTACGCCGGTGAAAACGGAATAAAAGATGTTATAGGGAACAATCAGCATAATGACAGGAATTTCAAAGCATTCAAAGGACTAGAATATCCTTCACAAGTTGACGTCAAGGAACTTTTACTACAATATAAAAGAACACGAAAAGTCACCACTCATACCGTAAATAAACCTTTTAACATACTCTTAAATCCCAAAGTGAAATGCCAAGCGTCTAATGATGTTACAGAAGCTGACATTTTTATTCTGTACATCGTGAAAACGACACCGGAACACTTTGACAGAAGATATACCATACGAACAACATGGGGAGACGAGAGACGATTTCCTAACATGAGAATTGTTTTTTCAATGGGAATTCCCGAAAATGTAGACCTGGTATCTAAAATACAAAGTGAATGGAAAGCGTTCAGTGATATATTGTTTGTTGATTATCAAGATACATATAATAACTTAACACTTAAGACGATCAGTGGTATAAATTGGGCAGCGACTCATTGTAAAGCTGCGAAATACGTCATTTCCGTTGATGATGATATGTACGTGGCTACCGACTTTCTGATATCATATTTGAAAGAAATGCAGTTAAATAGTTCCAGTCGTCTCTTTACAGGATTCATGTACACACAATCTAAGCCAATCAGGGGGAAAAGCGCCGATAGTTATTTTGACAAATGGATCCTTACTAAGAAAGAGTACCCGTGGGATGAGTTCCCGTCGTACATTTTCGGTGGATTTGTCGTCATGTCTCGGGCAACATTGTTGGAATTTAATTTTGCTATAAGATTCACAGAAGTTTTCATATTTGAAGATGTTTATTTAGGAATATTAGCAAACAGACTTGGAATAGAGGCTACACACACTCGTCGAGTTAATAATTTCAAAACTTTCACAACGACCGAGTCATTCAAACATTTGATAGCGTCACATTTTTACAGCAGACCAAGAGAGATGCGCCTAGCATGGGAATGTCATCGAGGAATCGTTGACCGAAACATAGAAAAACTCGTGTACTGTGATATTATGACCCACATGTTAAATAACATTAAAGCAGAGATAAGTAATATTTTGTCCTGGATTGAATCGGCAAAATACGCAATTTAATTATATTTTTTTCATTTATTACCCCTGGATTCGGACAGTAGGTGGTGCAATTGCATATTCCAGTGTGGACATAACTGATACATTATAAATATTATTATATATTGTAAATAAATCTATTTGATGAATGTAATACTTTAACTCATTCCCCTGAATTAGACGGTGCAATTCATTGTTTTGGAAGAGTCTAAATGTGACTTTGGGGTAAATGGTTTAAACGTTTTAAGGGTAGAACTAAGCGAAATGTATGTATGTGTTTGATGTTAGTAATAAGATATATATTTTAGTGTCGCATGTCAAATATTAAATAATAAATGTTATAAATGAAATCAATATTAAATGTTCAATATATAGCCTTACGCTCATGAGCAACTAGCCTAAAACAAAGTATACCAAAATCAAAATCAATCCGTCAATTCGACCAGTTACATCTTAGTACAGAGTCGTACCAAACTTGTAGTTAGTAATATTTCAGTATAACACGTTTGTTATGGACCAGTGACATGCTAGCACAGAGTCATAATAAACTTGTAGTTAGTATTATTTCAGTATAACACATTTGCTATGGACCAGTGACATGCTAGCACAGAGTCATACTAAACTTGTAGTTAGTATTATTTCAGTATAACACGTTTGCTATGGACCAGTGACATATTAGCACAGAGT
>JAUMGZ010235335.1:0-10857 GCA_032359645.1 Pododesmus macrochisma | reverse complement strand
ATAGCAACCTATTGCATCGATAATTAATAAAATAAATTTATATCACCTGAAATTATACGAAAATATTGATATCGTATGTAAGAGATGCCTATTTTATTTTTACAGCCCAAGTTAATATAGTTTTTTTCTCCAACTTTTGGACAGCATATGCACCTAAAGTGTTAGCATATATGTATTCATGGTATGTAGATGCCGTTTCAATGTGTCAAGTTTAAACCCCCTGCCTGTTTTTGTCAAGATTTGATTGGATGTGATGCCAACTGAACTTTTTGTGACCACCATTTATCTCGAACCACTGGTCATATTCATAAACAATATTCTATATGGTAGACAGGTGTGCCTTTTGAATGCCTAAAGTAACAGTTTTTCATACTATACATTTAATTTAAAACTCATGTACATATTCTCTGGGGTTTACATATGTGTCTTGTGGTTGTCTTTTGTTAATCTTCCACAACAGAAATGTTTCCAATAAAGCTTCGTCATAAATGCTCAGAAGTAATTTTAAAAAAAAAATGGATGCTGAAACGTTTTCTACATTTTCCTAATAGGATCTTTAACTTAGAATTTTTATCAATTCACACTGAGCGGGTTCCTGTCGATAGTACCAATTGTCTAGTTATCCAACACTCCTCTCTGTCTGCCTGTCGGATTCTATTGAAATATCAGTGGTGTACAGGTTTTGTTTTAAAAATAAGTTTTACGTTTTCTTTTACAGAATACAAAAGTTCCTGGTATCATGTATTTCCTATGTGGTGGCATGATGTTCCTTACAGTCATTGCTCTATTGTTCTTATCGGAAACAAACGGAAAAGCTCTTGAAAATACTATTACATCTAAACGCGATGGAAACAAATCTATTTTTACAAAAAACGAAATTAAGGAAGAACAAGTGATCGGTGTAGTTTATAACAAAACAGGATCCACAAACATTAGTTTCATCAATGATTAAAGATAAATGTGTGCATGTCTTTAAATTCATGACATTTTAAGATAATGATAGAATGTATTCACACAAATTGTGACTTTATTTGTACTCATTTAATGAATACGCGGGATTTTGACTTAGCAATCAACAATAATGATCAATGGAAAGACGACGATGCACACATCACATCACTTCTTATCGGGTGTTTATCACTATCGTTTTGTCAGGGCAATATGTTATTCAAATATCAAACGTTTTATACCACCGAGTGATGGTTATCATTATTATACACTATAAATAATTGAAGGAATGATACGTATGAAGTATGGATATGACTATGTGTTACATTTAATTTTGATGGAATAAACCGCACTAAGAATGCATTTTAAACCAGACTTGCTGACGACTACGGTAAACACTATTAAATACAATAAATGTATCACCTTATATTCGAGAGTATAGCTACGTATACCACGTTCATTTAACGAATTAAAGGGTTTCATTGGACCTCTAGGCGTAAGGATTTGGGGGCATCATTCAAAAGCGAGGTTTATAAACTGAATAAGACATCTATAAAATAGTAAATCGAAAAGCCAAGACGATATTCTAAGGCCGTAAGTCCATGGACATTGGCAAACAATAATAAAACGTTGGACGCACACAATAAAACGAACCAAATATACATTTATTAACTAAAAATGGAAACATCACGAACTTCTATTATAAAACTAGAAGCGAAACAAGGTGCTCGCGATATGGTTAGCGCTTCCTGCTACACATGTGTCACCCGCCGCAATGCCTCCGTGTTATTCCGGTGTATGGTAACCTTTTCCACTGTTTAAAAAGGAGCAAGTGTCAGCATAAGAAAAAGTCACAGTTATGGTTACGAAAGAGCAAAGAAGAAAAACCATTAACAGGAGAAGAATAGAAATATCAACATTATCAATAAAGCAGAGAGGTAAAGATAGGGCGAGGAGGAGTAAAATCCCCCCTTTTTATACCGTGCATACTACTTGTTATATAAATATATTAATAAAAATATATATATATAGTCAAAGACAGACGGACAGACGGACGGACGGACGGACTTTTGATCGAATGACTGACTTTGGATGGAATGACTGAATGACTTACTAACAATTAATAAAGGGGTTGCCGAAATACGAAAGTCGAAATGTATATCAGTCGAGCACACAACTTTGGAATACAGGCAAGTATGAAGCCAAATTTAAGACTAGTAGAAACTCAAACTATGACGTAAGGAAATTCAAACTATATGACGTAGGGATAATGTCTGTAATTATATCAGAAACAGACTTGTCAAATCCTCCCCACTGTATCATGGTGGTGGCCATACAACTTCCTGAAAGCAGACCCTATACAAATCTTTATAAAATATATTATGATATCTATGAGATATGTTATACACGTTATGTATATATTTTATCTCATATACTCTATAACGCATATTATAAACTATCTTATATACCATATATTAACAAATAGTTAAGTTAATTTATATCTCATATACTATCAGATATTTTATAAGTTCATGCGATACCTCATAAACTTTATGCGGTATCTTATTAACTGTATAAAATATATGATGTAAGATTGTTTATGATATATCGTATATACTTTATATTAAGATATTTCATAAGCTATATAAGATATTTTATACGCACGGAACACTCTAACTAATTGAACATAAGCAGTGATTTTTTTCAAATGTTGTCGAATTATATTGATTTTAAAAACAGATTATATTAATAGTATCGCCGTGTCATTAAGGTATTGATGGAGTTTACATAACACACATTCAACGGAAATCGTTGCAATATCTAAATCAAATAAAAAGCTTTTACCGAATGTTAATAATCACCAGTGCGTAATTAACGTGCATTGGGGCATTAAGAAGCTAAAGTAGACTTCGATGAGGTTGATTCGAAAATATTTTGTAACAAATAATGGATATATGGATTGGTTTAAAACGAGCGTTAAGCTTTTTTATGACGAGTCTTTAATGTACGTGTATTTGTCATTAAGTACCTAAAGTAAAATTCTATGAGGTAGATTCAGAAATATTATGCGATAAATAATGACTTTCGGAGTAACAAAACAAATTTATATGAATTCAAAACTGACATTACAAAAAACATGTGTACCTATACAATCGTGTTGTGTCGTTGTGCAGTCGTGTTGTCGTAGTGTCCACTTTCATGTTGTTGTGTTGGTTTTCTCGCGCTGTCGTTCTGAAAAATTGTTGCAATGTCTCCCTACATTTTCCATGCTATCCGCATTTGATATTTGCAAAGCAACTTTGCAACAGCACGACAAAGAGCCACAATCAACCTCATAATAATATTCTGACTTGATGGAATAAATGATACAATAGGTCCTGATTGATAGTTCTCTCTTTGGATTTACTCTTCGGTCTTCTCTGTTCTCATTAGTGTTATAAGTGCATTTCTTTCCCGTTGTGTGCATCCTATTGGACTGTAAGTCATACCTATTCATTATGTCGGTGCTACTGTCGGTTTGCTTGGACTATCCGTGATGTGCCTGAATATGATCTCTCGTCTACGTCCTCTTCAATGATACAAGATGATAATATATCTATTAGTTCATCCTGTTTAGTGTGTTCTTGTACGACTTGCCTCCTGTTCATTGCTCTTTCTTCATGTTTTGGATAGGTTTTTCAATAATGTAGTGCACTATTTTCTAGCGTCTATGGTGTGCAACGTTGCTATATATCGTATTATGTCGGAGAAAAGTGTTGACCAGTTGGAGCATTCATATTTTCCTCTCTATATTATTTGTATACCTTGTTTTGAAGTTATCTTGAAGTGCCAGGCTTAGTATGATTGTGTTCTCATTTACGATAGAAACACTGTTATTTTTGAAACATCTTTGACGATTAAACATTAGTTTTCAAAACTACCGTTATCAAACACAAACTTAAGATTTTTTCAATATTACAACTCATGTAAAAATATTTACATTATTAAGTGGATACAAATATTATAATATAATGCAACAGTTAAATAATACATCAGAAAAACTAGATGCTATATAAAAGACATAAGCCCATGAACATGGAAAGACCAAGGAAAACCGTGGATGTGCACAGGAAAACAAAACAAAACAAATATTAAGCAAAAAAGGAAACGATAAGATAAAGGATTCCTGGTGGTCATTATAGACTTTCATTTGTTATTATGTTAAATTTCTTACCGAAGTGAAAACATTTCTAGAATTTATTTGGGATGCATATATTGATGTACGTTCTCACTTGTGTGTCCGTGTTTCAGCGAACAGCCAGCCGCTCTAAAGCAGATATCATTTTCCTTATTTTGTAACATATTTAGAAATGTTCATGAATACCTACTTATAAATACCAACGATATGTGATGCCATGATGTTAATTCTTGTGGTGTTTCTATGTTCTCAATATTTGAACCATTAACACCATCTCTGATTTGTTCTATTTTCTACCATAAAGAAACAAGAAGAAACAAGTTCAAAAGAACAACAGTTATTGACAAACAAACAATAGATTCAACAAAAAGTCGCCACCAGAATAAACTAGCAACGTGAGACGAGCACTTTAAAATGACGTTAAGTCAACCAAATGAGAATAAGGAGTATATTTCAGTCATAACCAGGAATGATAACCATCCTTAATGGATAACATATTGAACAATCCACGTAATATATCAGTGAGTGTCGTGATGCTCAAGGGTGTGTTCCTTTGGTACATAGTTATTCCCAAACGATTCAGATGGTAGCACAAAACATATTCAGAAACTGATTATAAAGGAATTAGTATCACGACTAATATAAACAAATATGAATCCGTGGGAATAGGTTGCATGTGAACGTCGCTGTTTCTACTACGTAACAGAAATCAATACTGTTAACATTAATGATTGCCTTATAAAGTCTTTACTGCTGGCTGTTCAACAAACACCACAGTGAGCTACTCGACGGCAAATCATATTAACTGTGCAACCAAATGAACTAGATATTTTGAAGTTACTTCATTGAACTTGCCTCTGCTAAGACAATCAAAGGTGAACTATTAGCAACACACGTGTATGATTCATATCACTAAATGTCTGAAATGAACATGTTCAGTTTAATAATACGTGTGTGTTCAGTCTTTGTTTTATCTGGAAACACAATCAGCGGATACAAAAACTGTTCTGATGGAAAAACAGTTTCAGATCTCTTCCAAAATTATTCACCAATGCTTAAACCAAGGAAAAACTTGTCCGACAACGTTAATGTTGGAGTGTTATTTGATTTAACTTCGGTAAGAGGCATCGATGAGAAATCGCATACTATGTCTTTTGCTGCTTGGTTTTATATAACTTGGACTGACGATTTTATTCAGTTACCTACAGACATCCAATCCCTCCGCGTCCCAATCAAAGATATTTGGATACCTGATATCAGTCTTTATAACTCCATTAATGATCCACAAGATATCAGCAAAGGGACTTTTGTAACTGTATTTCCAGGTGGACAAGTGATTTGGTACCCAAGTGGTCAGTATGCTGTGCGTTGCAACGTGAACACACAGAAATATCCTTTTGATGAACAAGAATGCCGCATAACCGTCGGACCATGGCAGTCAACGATATGGTCTCAAGTGACTGTTCCAATGGGCAAGGGAATAAATGAAATAAACACTACTACGGCTGACGTTCAGTGGGAAATAGTTTCGACTTCAGTCAAAGAAGAGTTTTCAGCTGATTTTAATCTTGCATTTATAACATATGGAGTGAAATTGCGTCGCCGAATTTTATATCCGGTGATTAATTCCTTACTTCCGGTTGTTCTTTTATCGTTCTTGAATTCAATAGCATTTTTGCTTCCTTCTGATTGCGGTGAAAAAATGACATTGTGTGTTTCTCTCTTATTGTCTTTTACTGTATTTCTGACAGTATTAAATGACTCAATGCCAAAGTCATCGACTCATATATCGTACCTATCTGTCTATTTAGGATCTCAACTTTTGATGAGCGTCTTTGCGATTCTAGCATCTGCATTTGTCATGTGGTCTTATAAACGTTCAAGAAATGGTCCTTTCCGGAAAGAAGATCGAGAAACCGACAATTTTTGTTTTGATCAGGATTTGGAAAAAGACGTACAAGTAGATGTTAATACAAGTATCACAACAGTAGAGAAATCAAATTCTCGCCAAATGAACTTCAAGAGAACATTGAATGGAGAGTGTATGTATAACTCGGACGTAGCCGTTTTCAAAACTAGAAAATCTGGAAGCATGAAATTTCTTAACAATCGATTTTCTGAATCCAAAAGCAAAGAGGCTAATGTATCAAATATGCGGTTCTATCAAGAAGAAGACCAAAACAGTCTAAGAAAACTCGACAAAATATTTTTTATTTTTATAATTGTTGTCAGTTTCCTTTGTACTACTGTTCTTTTCCTTTTACTTCTTTCGTGAATCAGTCTATTTCAAGGTTAGATTCTGATAGGAAATACAAAGTATACATCAAAACATAAAACCTATGTTCCATTCGACTGTTCACTCATATATTTACTAGCCTTTAAGCTTTGAATCTGAACACGTCTATTCTGTAGCAAGCTACTTATCCTTTCATGAAACTTGGAAAGCGTAAGCTTTGTTTGCTTAAGACAGTATGATTAACAACACACATATTATACTATTAACGTTTCTATCAGATGAGAAATTACTCCATTATCGATCAATACATCTATGCAGAACTGTTTACAATGTATTCAGTGCCGTCATCTCAAATCATCTGAACAAATACCATTACGCACGTGATGTATTCACTGTGTTAACCTAGGATGGTGTTTGCTTAATCACTTCCGATTGGTGGCTTTAACTGACATATTCATTTCAACACTTTTGAATGTACAGTTTGGTCTATTTCCGACATTTTACCAATATATGGGAAAGTGTATTGATTGCGATTGCTTGATGAAATTATGAAGGAGTTTTTCAGATTCTTTGTTTGGTTGGCATTGATCATGAACTCTAAAGCGAAAAGTTATGACAGTGAAAAATTGTCTCATAAAAGTATTATTGCAGACCTCTTCAAGGAGTATTCGCCACTGATAAAGCCGAGGAAAAATCTGTCCGAAAATGTTCACGTTAGTGTTCTCTTTCATCTAGCTGATGTGCGGGACATTAATGAGAAGTTGCAGACGATGTCCTTCGCGGGTTGGTTTGTTGTTTCGTGGACAGATGATTTTTTACAGTTGCCTGGAAACGTTGAATCTGTTCGCATTCCAAGAACTGATATTTGGACGCCGGATTTTAGTATATATAACTCCGTAAACGATCCTCAAGATATCGGGAAAGGAAAAGAGGCTATTGTTTTTGCTGATGGTCGTGTTCTGTGGTATCCTGGAAGTCAATATACTGTCCGGTGTGCGATAAATACACAGAAGTATCCGTTTGATAAACAAGAATGTCGAGTGACCGTAGGGGCATGGCAGCTAACTACTTGGTCACAAATAACTGTTCCCTTTGGGGAAGGCCTGGAGATAGAAGCTACCGATGATGTCCAATGGGAAATCATTGCCTTTTCCGTGAAAGAAGAAATATCGCATTCCTTTAATGTTTCTTTTATAACTTATGAGATAACGCTAAAAAGACGAATATTACATCCACTAATAAACGCTGTTCTTCCTGTGATATTGTTATCTCTCATGAACCCTGTGGCATTTTTACTTCCAGCGAATACTGGCGAGAAAATGACACTTTGTGTGTCTCTTTTAATATCTTTTACTGTGTTTTTAACCGTTTTGAACGATTCGATGCCCAAGTCGTCAACTAATATGTCATATCTATCGATTTACTTGGGAATGCAACTTTTAACAAACGTGTTCACGATACTTGCTTCGGCGTACGTTCTTTTTATGCATGGCAAAAACGGCTTCGATAAATATGAGGAAAAAGATAAGCACCATATGCAGTCAACTGAAATGAATGAAAACGAAAATTGTGCATGTTTGACTTCAGAGCTGACAAACGGTCAAACTTTCAATAGTCGCAAAGAAAACACTTTCGGGGAATTAAAAAATGGTCATGTATTTGAAGATTACGTTAATGGTTCTAAAACCAAAAAGCATGGATGCATCACTGTTGCAATCGAGTACCTCCAATCTCTGAAAAATAAAAATACTAACTATTCCTTGAAAGAAGATGACTCTTATATCTTCTGTAAAGTTGACAGTTCATTATACAATGGATTTGGGAAACTCGACAAGATATTTTTCTTTGTGACTGCATTCATAACTATTATATCCACAATATGTCTCTTCGTTGTGATTCTTACGTAACAATTAATTATGTAATACTGCAGAGAAATATCTTGGATTCGAATTGATTGTTTTGACAATACAGATCCTATATTTATGGTTTGTATCGTTAACATGACGCCTATGTTTCCCTGGTGGAATCTGTTTCTCCCAATTATGGCAGCGGTCATCTTGATTACGCTTGAAAAAGCAAAGTCAGTATGGGGCTAAGAACTGTCGATCATAAAGTTTATCTTTCTTGATTCTAAGCTTAAATTTCGGAAATCTGGCGATTCAGATGATTGTGATTTTAATTAAATGTTTGTTGGCTTTAAATTGCATGTTGTATCATTTATGTGAGGCCTCATGTAAGACTTCATTTACTTAATAGACTTGTGTACATGTGGCAACAGCGTAAATGTATTGGAATTTCTTTTTATTATAATTATCAATTATTTAGTTTTTGTTGGTTTTACAATGTAATTACTGCTATATGAATTAAAATTAAATATGATTTAAATGTATAATGTTTCAAAAATTATATTTTAAGAACAAGGTAGTCACCTTGTCAACATAAAGATTGAAGCCATTACGCAAAATTACTACTGATATATCATAGATACTTGTCAATTCTTATTATTTATTATTGTCAAGTTTCTTAACGTAAGTATCTTATTTAAAATATAACACAATCATTGTGTCTATAAGATACTTGATTGTCGTTCTAATTCCAATGATATTATATTGCTTGTGTGATTTTTCTGGGCGAAATGCAAGAATCGTAGTCGGAATATGTTATTAAATATCATAAAGTCATTTAAGTATTTAATCTATGTGAATTGTTTTACCTGCCTGAGGTTGGTCTTACATGAATTTATGACGGGCTAAATGTCCGTTCACACGGTAAACCTTTTGATTTAACTACAAGGTTTATAAACCAAACCATACCGTGTAAACAGTCTCTATTACTCTGTTACATTCACCATCTGCAGTTACTTAAACCTCATTTCTGTAAACCTTGATTTATAAACCTTGGTTAGTTTTACCAATCAGTGACCTGATTTGTCTTGATACATAGACATTTTACTTTCGGGGAAAATACACATGTACCAACAGAGTGTTGTATAAATGTAAACCATGGTTTATACAACTTTTAGTTTATAAATTTTAATTGTTAACACGGTAAATCACGGTATGTTTCCGCAAGAAAGTCACATGACCATGTAACGTGGCATATCAGGTCTCTGATTGGTCAAACTGTCCAAGGTTTATAAATCAAGGTTTACAGAATAGAGCATACTCTATTTCAAATTGAGGTTTATGCAACTCCAGATTGTTTATGTTACAGAGTAATAGGGACTGTTCACACGGTATGATTTGGTTTATACGCCAAGAAATGTAAATCAAGGTTTACCGTGTGAGTGGGCCTTAACCGACCAATCAAATATCGAAAAAAAATTATTTGCCGTGTGACAACTGTTGAAATTTCATTTCTGCTCACGAGGAGTGTGTTGTCTGAACAGATATTTTTAAATATTATACTACGCGCTTATGATGTAACAATTTGATGGTGTAGTTAACGTATCAAAACTAGAAACTATTATACCCACTTTAATCATTTTTTTTCTTTTGACTACATTCGTTACTATAAATAGACAAAGTAATTTTGTGCGATACTACATGTATATCTTGTACGTTGTATACGTATAGAAAGTAATTATCGTGAACTAATTGCAATGCGATTTAAGTGTTAATGTTTCGGTAACATGTATTTTTCAGTCATGTTTAATTTTAAAAGGGGGAAGAAAATGGTGAACGTTATTTTAGCGGGCGTATCTCCTTTTGGATCATCAGCATATAATTGTAGATGTTTATTTTATCCGATATTCATTTGCAATTAAGAATCAACTGATGACAGTTGCGTTTGAGCAACAACTTGAATAACTGTTAATCTAAACATTATCATAAGACTGTTTCCATGCCAACTACATGTAAGTCAGACCAATGAACATCATTTGTTATATTACAATCTTTCATATTTATTTTTGAACTTTATCACCATATGGATACATAATATGTGTAACATAAATATTGTAACTATGACGTCATGTGACTTTATATTTTTATTTTGTTATCATATATGTTCAAAGGAGAGGAATTCATAAAAAAGAACAACTTGCTTTAAATCCTCTAACCCATATATGTGTATCTGTATTATGTATATTGTGTGATGTTATTTAATGATGCCAATAAAATTTATTAAACTAAACAAAACTGTTATTTAAATGTGATCTATAGTAAGTTTGATGCTCCACAGCATGGACCTGTTTAACCATGCCTCCCAGCATTACATTTGGTAACCATCCTAGTTCGGCAGCATTACACTTGGTAACCATGCCTCCCAGCATTACACTTGGTAACCATCCTAGTTCGGCAGCATTTCACTTGGTAGCCATCCTAGGTCGTGTTTAACCATGTCTCCCAGCATTACACTTGGTAACCATCCTAGTTCGGCAGCATTTCACTTGGTAGCCATGCCTCCCAGCATTACACTTGGTAACCATCCTAGTTCGGCAGCATTACACTTGGTAACCATGCCTCCCAGCATTACACTTGGTAACCATCCTAGT
>JAUMGZ010235324.1:0-10857 GCA_032359645.1 Pododesmus macrochisma | reverse complement strand
TGTGGGCAGACTTAACTGTAATGGTTTATGAAAAATAAGACAAGTCTTATAAATAATATATTTTTAAGTGGTCAGGACAGATTAATAAGATGTCTTTTAAAATCGACAAATGCATATACAGGCGAGCATTTGGTGACGTTGACACCATCTTTATGGTTGTAACTAGTAGGTGTATGTACGTCAGCTGTACATATGATGATAATCAATACTATACAAAGTAGACAATACGAAAAACCAAGACGATATCAAAAGCCGTAAGTTCATGGACATGGGCAAAACAAAGGAAAACGTTGGACGCACACAGAACAAAAAGAACAAAAAAAACCAATTCTTACTTAAAACAGAAACACCATGAACTTCTATTAAAAACTGGAAGCAGCGAAACCAGGTGCTCTCGATTGAGTAAGCATATTCTGCTACCAGGTGAATTAATGTGAATTATTTGAAGTGGCTGCTGATAGTTTACCTATGTCTTTCCATTCTGATAAATCCACTCATAGAACTTTTTAAAACTTTAACTCCTAATTATGACTCCAACAGTGGTCCGTAGAACAAGATTTATTCAATCACCAGAGGATAGAGAATACTTGTTACCCACCCAAATGAGTGTAGAATTCACAAGCTCACAGTGTTTGGAGTTTCGCCTTTCATTTATACGTCTCCGTTACAGGCCTTTGATATAGCGATCGACAACGTTGGACGAATCCTGGTAACATGCTTCGATGAATACACATTCACACCCAAGGAGAGTGGTGTCCGTGCTGTCGTGAGATACGACCAGAACGGACTAGAGATCGACCGTCTGATGAAAGATAAAGAAGGAACTCATGTTTTCACTGCTTCTCGTAAACTTGCAATCAACTCTGATGGTTAAATTGCCGTGATTAATTTCACCAAACAGACCGTTAGTCACATTGTAGTTCTGAACAAAGACTTGGTGTTTCAACGGAGGATCCTTGACAATGACCACGTCTTGCAGCCACATGGCCGAAGAGGTGTACCCACTCTCCACACAGGAAATCATTGTAAAGACGTTGTATTCACAAAACGTCGTTCTATGTTAGTAGCTGTTAACAACAATCTTGCGGTTGTAGACATCCTGGGAAAAGTCCTGCAAACTGTGGGTTAACAAATTCTTCCTATGTCACTGGCTATTGATGCTGATAAGACATTGTGGGTAGGGCACGAGAATGGAGATGTATCTCTGTACTCTATGTAGTTCTTTCACCAAACTATATCCTGGCAAAATATAACTCGACTACATCATCTTCAAGTGCCATATGTGTCTTCTTATCAAAACCACATAAACTAAGAATGTTAAAATAACTTACATCTTCGATAGAAGTTATCATCAAGATGGCCAGAATCACACCAGGTTCAACATTACGCAGATATGAAAAACATCAATGGGTGCAAGACAGACTGAATGACGAAATCAACAGGAAGTTTAGGCAAAAGATACAATCGAATTTGAATGAATGAAACAAACTCACAACAAAAAGTATATACGGAAGGGCAGAACAACATAACATAACCGCATAAGGTGTTTAATCTTATCTTAAAAAATATTTGATCACAGTTGATGTAAACACAAAAATCAAATCGTATACTACATTAATATTTGCCGGGGAGTGATTATGTAGCCAAAATTACATCGTTCACTTTAGGAAGATTACTGCTAATAGTAGCACAGTAACAGGATAGAGTTCTGCATTAACTTAAACAATAAAGGGATTTATCCCTTATTCAAAAACAACAGGTTACGCGTTTATGTAGGTAATTATTTTATTCTAGTTGGTAAGGAGATTCAGTAGGAAGAGAACAAGTAAATCACCTTATTGAAAACGAAACCTCCCAGAAAATATTTTTCGTCAGCCCGTATACATAGAATATTTGTGACACGTCTAAGGCAATGAAAGCCAAATTCGCGACTCACCGATGTTTTGTCCCCTTCAAATATTTTTTATCTTGCAGTTTAAGTTTGCTTAGGTGTTGCTGTTGTAACTCTGCGATGTTTAAATGTATGTTTGTACTTAAGACTTCAAATCTAATACGGGAAGTGGGAAGGTTGAGGCCTCATTAACCGGTTTAACCACACCGCCTGGTTTCATGCTGGGTGACCGTCATAAGTCGGTCCGCATTGATAATTAGTCTTTATGTTTGTTGTGATGTCGATTGAATTAATTACATTCCGGTGCTTCATTGTTTGACGCAGTTATTGTTTGATTGTCAATGTCTCTCGTTCTGTTGATCCTATTCACACTGTCTGTTAAGGTCGCCCAAGTCAGAAAAGTTGAAAGGTAGAGACCAGACAAAGATCGTCACGTCCTTCGGAGGGGACGCTTAGCTGGCGGTCTCGTGTACAGGGATTTTAAACATCTGGTACGATAAAGATCCCTATGTAAAGTTCGATAAGTGTAGGCGGAAACGTTGCATGGGCTGATCCTTCTTTCTGAACTATCTCTATTACTTTCATTTCCCGTTCCTGTCACCACTTCTCTTCCTGTCCTATCTTTTGTTTTTTCTCCTTTGGTCTTTTGTCACGATATCAGTGAAATATTCTGGAAGTGACGTCAGCCCTACTTAAACAAACACACAAAATTATATTTATACACTTTACAACATTGTATAAACTACATATTCAGTGCACACCGCATGTTATAATTGATATTGTTATATAATACAGTAGACATGACAGAGCTGTTATAAATGTTCTTTTGACATATAACGTTAGCCAAAATAACAACAAATAAGTATGGTTAGTAACATACACCTATAGTTGTTACGCATATATCAATGACAAAACAATGAGTTACAAAACATTGGGAAATTTTGCACAAACCGAGTGGTTAAATACTACATGTATTTTTGTTGTTGTCACTGAGGGGTAAAATTGGTTTCTCTGTCGTAAGGTTAGATAAAACTGTTTATAGATATTGGTTTAGCGGTTAAATTTGAATAGGGATAACACTACCTTGTTTTAAAATTAGCGACCGTATATCGGCGGGTTTACTTTCGCAAACTCAGTTTATTTGTCTATGTTTCTCTTTTACGAATAGTTCATTTGCTGTCACAATTGGAGTGTATTTTTATTAAATGGGTTGTTTGACCCGAGTAAAATATAGTTTATGCGACGTTGAAACCGTATTAACTTTAAATTTTTTGGTAGATTAAGTACTAAATGCCAATTTTAAAATTTTAAACTACTCATTTTCACATAAATTTAATATTCTACTCTATTGTCCTTTCCGAAAAGTTCAGTTTAACTAGAACTTAATAATAGGATATACGAGGACTGTCCTAACATACCGTAGGCATTAATAATAAGTTTTGAACAAAATTGTTCATAACATAACAAAACTTGGAAGAATATATTAACATATTGGTGATTACGTGGACGTTATATATCCTCCGGAACTCAGAATAAAAGACACTGCTGACACTGACATTTCTGCCTCATACTTGGACCTTCTACTAAAAATCGACAGGAATGGTACCTTTCCACTAAACTTTATGACAAACGTGACGATTTTAGTTTTCCCATAGTCAACTTTCTGTTCTTAGACAGCAACATACACACCTCACCTGCATATGGAGTTTATGTGTCACAGCTAATTCGTTATTCAAGACTTTGTCACTAGAGGATTGGTGTTGACATCCACGTTTTTGAGGCAGGGTTATTTTTAACAGTGGAAATGGTTGCCATACACCGGAATGATAGTTAATGAATGTATATTTGGTTCATTTTTCTGTATGCGTCAAACGTTTTCCTATTGTTGCCAATGTCCATGGACTTACAGCTTTAGACTATCGTCTTGGTTTTTCGTATTTACTATTTTACACTTGATTAAGCCATCTGGCTCATAAATCATTGTACAAAACAGACTGAACGTTATGTGTATGTTTCTTAACGTTAAAAATGAAAGTTTACTTTATATATGATATGGTAGCGTATTCTGTGTATTGTTTATTTGCTGATGAGAACTTGGTTTTTCGAAACACGTGTCCAGAGGAATACGTATACAAATTTTGGCAAGACAATTTTGTTTTATTATTTGGTATGGTTTTTGTCCATCATAACTATCGTTTATTTTTGTCACCGTTGCCCATTGGCTCTATAACGTTGTTTTACTGAAGTCTTGTCTATTCAAAATAATAATATTGCGTCCATTAATGACAGCAGCTTCGAGCAAGATCTGGGGTTCGGGGCAGGGTAATTCACACAGAGTTTTGGCTCCTTCCTCTTATAAATGTCATATTTATCGGAGGCATGATTCAGGTTGCAATGTTTGTATTCTTAAAGTATTCCCCATTGAAGCCGATACATTTGTCGTGTCTTTCTGTCCATCTTGTAAAACCATAAGACAACCAAGTGTTATATAATCTGCCTAAAATTCGATGTGTTTCAAGTTTTAATTCTTCTAAGTCTAAAAATCGCTGACCTCTTAACTCTGATTTCAGCTACGGAAAAAGCGCAAACTCCATTTGTGCGAGAAAAGAGCTGTACGGTGGGTGTACGATTCGTTAAAACCAAGGAGATCAAGCTCTAATTTGGTCTTTACCTCTGTGTATTATCTTTTTGGTGAAACAGTATATTTTCCTTATTTGAAGCTAAAGTAAGTCGCTTTTGTTTAACTGCATGCATAAGGTCACGACGGATGACTCTAGAATAATACGCAGCATGTCATTTCGTTCTCATAGTTTATTATGTACAATGTATGTAGAACGTGGCATTGGATGATGTACTTAAGACACATAAATATAAACTTAAACATACCTCCAATAAACATTTATAAAGGAAAGAACCAATACTTTGTGCGAAACTTCCTAATTTCGAATTTAAAATTTAGCTAAATAAAAAAGTAGATTTAAAGATTTTTTGAAATAAGGGCTTTCCTTAAATGAGTTTATTCTTCCATAATACTTTAGGAGTACACTGAAAGGAATATTTGAAAAATAAATTGATGGTACAGTCAGAACCATTGGTGTCGCGCAGTGTTTGCTTTTGTATAATAAAACAGTTATTGAATGTGTTTTCGTGAATAGCAAATTTATGAGACTCCGAGGCGCTTCGGGAAATAGTTGTTGCCTTGGGGTCCCATAAATGTGTTATTTCCCTCAAACCCCTACAATAACTGTAGATTATCAAATGTCTGCCGTGATGTGATAGTATGTATTTTTCTATATGTGTATCATTTTTCTAACCTGTTTTCACTGGGTTTATCGGGGAACGTGTCCCAGTATTCACGTAGAAATTATCAATGCGTTGTGTATACATGTAAAACATGCTTTAAAGAACAGATAAAATCCGTTACAAATTGATAATATAACTCGAGATGGTATTATTTGTGAATAACAGCATAAATATGCTTTATATTATCAAAGCACTATCAATTCCCTTAATCGCCCAGTTAACGGTATCCACCAAGAGTGAATACAAGTTAAACTCACACTAAGCAAACACGCTACAACAAAATTAGAAAACAATACTTAGATTATCAGAACGGAAGAATCTTGAAAATAACCAATGTCACAAAAAAAGAAGTAGAGGTAATATGTTGCTATATGAGACTTTCTTAATAACAACAAAAGAAAAATAACGTACTCAAGATAAATATATAAAACAAATTAAATGAACGAACCAACCAACGAACCAACCAAATGAATAAATAAATGAATGAATAAATGAATGAATGAATGAATGAATGATTGAATGAATGAATGGATGGATGGATGGATGGATGGTTGGATGGATTGATGGATGAATGGATAAATAAATAAATAGAGAGAGAGAGAGAGAGAGAGAGAGAGAGAGAGACAAACAAACAAACAAACAACTCAAACAAACAAACAAACAAATAAATAAATAAACAAATAAAAAAGCCTAATTTAATTAATGTGCCTCTGGTGAATATTTAGTTTATGTAATATAACTCTATGTTTGTATTTGTTTCTCCTCAATGAGACAATGATACGTACACATGCTAGATATGAACTCTATCTGTTAGAGTACTGTATAGCAAATTATATGCCGATCCATAACGGCACACCTAAAAGGAATTATTCCATTGTGCAAATTATGATTTTAGCAGTCTCTACACAAAATTAGTTCTTAATAGTTCGACAAACAAAAGGTATTTAAACGCGGGGCTTCATACACATTGGTATCAATTTAAAACAACTATAAACAAAAAAAATACATATTCCCCGTTCGAATCAGCCAATACACATACAGTCGATTGAGTGTTTGACAGGCGATTTGACACGGAAGTTCACTGTAGGAGACCTACGTTTATCAAAGATAGGGTTTACCAAAATCATTTTTCTCTGAAAAAGGTATAGATAAATAATCTTAATTTATACAGATGACTTTACTTGAAGCTTGTCTGGATACCAGCTATACGCAAATACCTGGCCTCGCTAACCCGCGGACTGTTAAACGTTAACGTTAAGTGATACGTTAAGCCTTCGACAGGTTGTTGACATGTCAAAAAGGACTTACAACTAGAATTACGTTTTTTGTTGTAATGAAAATTGCCCCAACAAATCAGATATGAGGAAATTATTCTTATTTATTTGTGTTTCTGTATGGTATGTCATCATGTATTAGCTATTGAGTGTTGAAAGCGGTACCATTTGGAATATGTCAAAGGGAGGAAAGGTAAATATAAACATTGTAATTTATTATTGATTAATTGATTGAATTGATTCCGCATTCATTAGCTGAATCATCACAAATCACACAACAATTGAATTAACAGTCTATTTTTTATGTAACCAACAACTAAGTTAAAATACAGCAGACTGAGTCAACCGGATATATTGCATTATACAACTTTGACAGTCAATGCACGCTAAATCATGTTATAGTGCTGTAAGGATGAACTTGTTAATTTTGCAATATCCGTCTACCACCATTTGAATCGCTCGCTCGCATTTATTTAGATCTGTTCAATTCTCAATTTTCTCTTGTGCGTGAAGGGTAGCGATTATGTCGTTGTTGGACTTGATATATTGAACACAGCTAACCGTCTTGTTAGTATTATTTAACAATAAGAAGTACAGCGCGATCATATTATGATTATTACCAGGCTTACCGTGAAACATTCCACATGATGCCATAAATAGGCGTGGTCTCAACAACTGACAGATCATAGCCAACAAAAAGTTTGCACGGTCGTTGATTCAATACGTAAGTAAGTACGTCACTGACCCACACACCTAACTAATACCGACAATAACACTGTCATCTATATCGGGAGATTAACATTGGACACGGGTGCTCGATTGGGAGACAATCAAGAAAATAGTATATTGTGTGATCTGACAGTCCTCAAACAACAACTACTTACTTGTAGACTGCAACATACAATATGATATATAAATCAAATATGTAAAAGGGTAGCAAAACCCTCTGTGTGAGAAATGTTTATATAATAATATTGTTTAAGCCGGGTTATGTGCCGATAAACAGCTTCTGTGCGTCGGGCACTATGTTTCTGCACACTTAGGGTGTATTTTAGTATATAGCCCAGCTATAACCCTATATTACCGGTTGGTTTTGTTGAACTAGTTAATGATGATATACTCAATTTAGATAACCTCACTTTTTTCCCTCAAAAATACTAGTATATCTTAAAGAAATAAACTAGTAAATCGAATAACCAAGACGATATTATAGGCCGTAAGTCCATGTACATTAGCAAACAATAAGAAAACGTTGGACGCACACAAAAAATAAACCAAATATAATGATAATTCTTTGAATTTTTGAACTCAGACATAAATGATGTTAATGGAACAGCTCATACTAAAAATTGCGATAAAAAGCGATATTTATAGAATCCAATTGTAAATTACCCATGGCCTGATTGAGATATTCAACGACTTCCATCATACGGCATTGATATTTCTCAATTACTTCGAGTAATGCATGCGCTTTTCCAGATGTCAATTAATTTCATTCTCGTAATATTGACCTCATCACCAAGCTTATTTCACAGAGTTATCGATATCATAAACTACATACAGCATTTGGCAAGTTTCATAGAAGATATACGAAGATTCTTTTAAAATATGGTCAAGTTAGTATTTCCCAGTATATAACTATATATATAAATCACAACCCTCTTTTCATAGAGATATTGTTTACAAATTAAGGAGGATTAAAACCCGCCCTAATATTTCTTCAGCTGCAACTAAAATTGTAAGAAAATGTTTTAAACATAGCTATGGTTCTCTTATAGTGAGACGTATTATATGCCTAGTATTGGGTTCATTGACCTATTCTTATTGGCATAGACCTTGTCACTGCACACCTTCTAACAAAATTACAGAAACTCAATAAAGGGCTCCAGTTGAAAGCTCAATGGCGGTTAGTTGTTGAGATGATTTACAGCGCCATGAAGTATATTTATTATATTTTTAAATGTAGGTTTGTACTTAAGACTTCTAGTCTCATGCGGGAAGTGGGAAGGTTGAGGCCTCATTAACCGATTTAACCACACTGCCTGGTTTCGTGCTGGGTGACCGTCCTAAGTCGGTCCGCATGGATTACTAGTCTTGATGTTTGTTGTGATGTCAATTTATTAATTACATTCCGGTGCTTCATTATTTGACGCAGTTATTGTTTGTTTGTCAATGCCTCTCGTTCTGTTGATCCTATTCATACTGTTTTATACATTGAGAAGGCTGGGTCCTAATATTTGTCGGTCTGCTTGTTAGTTGGTTCGCGTTGTTTATTATTTCTGAGCTAACACTGATGTAAAGGTAGTTGTACTTAACCCAGCTTTTATAGTTTTTCCCATGACACATAACTGGATGAGTGTTTGCCCTCTCGCGTTGGCTCAGTTGCTGTTGTTGTACTTCTGCGAGCACACTGATTGTTTATCAATGTCACTATTTATATACTTACCTGTATGTGGAATCTACGTGTCTATCTTGTATAAGCCACTGTTTACGGCTTTATACTGTTTGGCTACGTCCAATTTAAGTGTTTTGTACTGCCTTTGTAAATATGTTTTACTCGTTTAAATGTTTATGGACAATTTATTTGGACGGTCAGTAGGTAAGATGATTGACAACGCTATGAAGTGTACTTATTTTGTTGGTTTGAAGTATATGTTAATACTAAAACATTCTCATTTGGCTGGTTAGATCTTGTGGTGACTACCTGATGAAGCTATTGTTTGTTTGTCAATAGGGTTTGTTCTGTTGATCCTATGTCTTCTTGTTTTTTTCATACTTAAAGATTTTGTGTCATGCGGGAAGTGGAAAGGTTGAAGCCTTATTAAACGGTTTATCACACCGCCTGGTTTCGTGCTGGTTGACCGTTTTAAGTCGGTCCGCATTGATAGCTTGTCTTGGTGATTGGTGTGACGCCAATTCGTTTCGTTTTATTATGGTGTCTTTCGTTCTATTGATTCAACTCATCTTGTTTTCTAATAAATATCTGTCCTATGTATATAAACAGAAACTACACACGAGAAGGGAGTTAATGCCTATTGCCTTTTTATTAACACAGATGATATTTAGACATTAACAAGGGTCATACAACAATCAAAGTAAAAGGGTATGTATGAATAGGAACACTAATATGTTGTGACAGTTTTACATTTTTCTTTTTGATACCTCTCTCTCTCTCTCTCTCTCTTTCGAAATAGAAGTAGTAAATCGAAAAACCAAGACGATATTCTTAAGCCGTACGTTCATGGACATTGGCAAACAATAAGAAAACGTTGGACGCACAAAGAAAAATTAACCACATAAATTTATTCACTAAAAATGGAAGCATCACGAACTTCCATTAAAAACGAGAAGCGAAACCAGGTGCTCGCGATATGGTAAGCGTTTCCTGCTACACATGTGTCACCCGCCGCGAATTTACTACTTCACATTCTAACGGGCGTGAAGTTGGTTCGATATCCGATATTGAATATTGAATAATGAATATCGAATATCGAACCAACTTCACGCCCGTCACATTCTATCTGTCGTATTGCAACGACATAAGGAAGGTCTATTTGTTTGTTTATAGGGGTTTAGTGTCCCTTTAACTCATGTATTTGTCATATTGAGACGGTGTATGCTTGCGTCAGTGACTTATGGCGACTTTATAGTGCTGTCTCACTAAAATATCACATAATCTCATAATAAACACATTGACACGTTACTTCACTTGGTCACATTATTATGATACCGAGCTAACAGTTCCTGCTCCTACTCAGTAAATATATAATAATGCTGAGTGCTTAGCAGGGAGCGAGAAGATTGCCTAATTTAAACCAACCGGGATTCGATCCCATGACATGGTATTTTAGCAGCTGTGTACCAGCACGAGGCAAACGCCCTAACCACTTGGTAATCGGAGAAAACCTAAGTGATCATGAGAGAACAGGAAGCTTATTGAAAACAGGAATGAGAAACACCTTATCAGAAGGTTGCCCGAATTCTACGGCGTTATCGCTTACTGTATTGCCTCCTTCGAGGCACGTGCCAAAATAGGTCTCTTACCTGTATGTCAATCCTTACCACATGGGTGGCACAACACCATGAGTAACATAGTTTGTCATATCATCAAGGCATTCACTACCTGCCTATGTAAGGTATCAAACAGTATAAATAGGATCAACAGAACGAGAGAAATTGACAAACAATCAATAACTGCGTCAAACAATGAAGCACCGGAAAGTATTAAATCAAATCGACATCACAACAAACATCAAGACTAGTAATCCATGCGGACCGACTTAAGACGGTCACCCAGCACGAAACCAAGCGGTGTGGTTAAACCGGTTAAAGAGGCCTCAACCTTCCCACGTCCCGCATGCGACTAGAAGTCTTAAGTACAGACATACA
>JAUMGZ010235313.1:0-10858 GCA_032359645.1 Pododesmus macrochisma | reverse complement strand
AACACTTTCTTCTTTATGAAATAGTACTTTGGATACAATTGTTTGTAACATTTCCCGCAGCACGTTCGGAATGAATTTATGTTTGTTCTTTTTACTTAACTGTAAAACTGTACCCAGGACACCACATATCTTTTGATTTAATCTATGTCTTGTCGTTGGTGCTTCTTTATCTATAGTTCAATAAAAAGACAAGTAATCGTGCATAAGATTAGCGGAAAGGAAGCATTCGTATAAAATGTATATACTAATAGACACAATTCGAAAGTAGTAAATACGAACAACCAAGACGATATTCAAAAGCCGACATGGGCAAACATAAAGAACACGTGGGACACATACAGCAAAAATTCAGCAAATATACGTTTATTAACTAAAAAAGGAAACGTCACGAAATTGAAACTAGAAGCGGTTCCAGCGTGCTCGCGATTCGGTAAGCGTTTCTCCACATTTGCCGCCTGCCGTGGTGCTTCTGTGTGATTCCGTGGTATGAAAACCCATTCTACTGTTACAATAGAAGCATATTTCATCATAAAAGAGTCCTGGTCCTGGAATCCCCGTCTTCTAATGGCCGAACGGTCGCTGAAGACGTTAATCTCCACATATCACCATGGTCCTGGAATGCATGCAGTAAACTCGATAGGGTAGAGAAGTGATTACTTCAAAAGTCTCGCCATTGGTTATTTTGGGTTATTTGGTTTTAGTTACGCATTGTGTTTTGAGCAGAATAACTCTGCGGAACTTTTTCACTTGTTGCAATATCAAAATACGATACAATTATATATATGCATTGATTTACGGGTTGTTTCCTTATACTTCTCGTGGTGCGTTTGATATATCAAATTATTTTGGTATTCATTCATATACTACACTTTATGTGGAATCAACGGATCTACCATTTATTCTAGCTGCTGTTTTTTGGCTTCATGCTGAATGACTACGTGACATTTGTAAAAATGTTAATATGTTTTGCTCGTATCAATGTTTTATGGACGATTGATTTGGGTGGTTGGTTGTTGAGATGATTGACAGCGCTATGAAGCGTATTTATTAAATTCATAAATGTACATGTATGTCCACACTTAGTTAGGACTACTTGTGTCATGCGGGAAGTGGGAAGGTTGAGGCCTCATTAACTGGTTTAACCACACCCTTAGGTTTTGTGCTTGGTGACCGTTCTAAATTAGTCAGCATGGATAACTAGTATTTTGTTTTATTGCTGCTGGTTTGTTTGATGCGGCTATTGTTGGCTTGTCAATGTTTCTCGATCGTTTGATTCCACTTTAATAATTATACAATTTCATTTAAGACTATATGAAATTACAATGTAAACATTGTGTAAAATATATTGTGCTTAAACGAATAATTCAAAATCAAAATATAATACAATAAAATACCTTGATGAATATGGGTGTCTAATAATGCCACCATTCCTCTTGCAACAAGAACCAACATCGCAGATAACATAGAGTTTTCCTGTGTCTTTCTTGGGGATAATTCGTACCTGAGTGATTCCACACATTTCTGTAGAAACTCTAAAGCTAGATATCCGAGTTGATGATGCATCTGGTTTTCAACCAAAAACACAATTAGAATAAGCGTGTGGCTATATACCTATTCTCTAATTTACATTAAAAAACAGAGTTTTATATAAAAAGAACAAAAGACGCTGACAGAGATACAATAGCTACATCAAACAATTGAGCGCAAAAATAAAATGAAGGACTTGAATGACGTGATGAAAATGTTCAAGACTAGTTATTTATGCGAACGTACTTAGGACAGTCATCAAGCATGACACAAGAGGCTAGGTGTGACTGAATACAAAAATGCAATCTGAAACATGCCTCCAATAAATACGATATTTATAAGAAGAAAAAGAGAATACTCTCTGTGAGACACCCCGACCCGAACCGATTAATGAGACATCAACCCTCCCACTTTCTGCATAAGACAATACTTCAAAGTACATGTATAGACATATAAACATTTTTTAAAATACGCTTCACGGCGCTGTAAAGTATTTCAACACTTAACCTCTCAATCAGTTATCAATAAAATTCATAAACTAACAATAGCCTCATCAAAAGTCACCACCAGGTATTAAAAACGACATCATATAAAACAAATGAGTGAGAGTACCGCGCTCATAACCTAAAGTCAAGCTACAATTATACCATCATTACTGAACGTGAAGGGGAAATTAAATTTAGAACTGACAAGACCTAGACAAATCAATGATATAAAGCAAAAAAGGATGGGGTTAGAATTCCCGCTGTTAATAAATGACAAAACGAGACAACACTAGGATCCACAGACCAAAGGCAATTGACACACAAACAATAGCTTCATCAAAGATTCACCACCAGAATGAACCAGCAAACTGAAACGGACATTACATGATGACGTCACACTAACTTAGTGGATGAGATCCTCACAGCGAAATATATAAAATGGACTTATCAACATTGCAGGTGAATGTACAGTCTAGAGAAAAAAGAACAAATTACACTTTAGAGTAGTCCAATCCACACAATCAGCAAAACGGAGTGAATTTGTACAGTTCACTAAAACGATAAACATTGTTTTGTTGATAAATTTATATCTGAATTTAATAATAAATTCGAAGTCGGTTTATAGTATGTTTGTGTTTAAAATTACTAACTGTAATTAATTAATTCAGTTATATTTCAGCTTGAATTTTTTTTTTAAACATTTACACAGAAGATGTAATCTATTTACGACGATTAATTTATTACAGATGTGCAACACCAATATATTCTTACCTGTATGATGATACTCATCAAGCATGCATACTTTTCAAAAGGTGACATTTTTGTCACGAATTTTTCCTTTAGAGATAGAAGAAAATTGTTGTTTTCGACCGCTGACGCCCAATTTCGTACTCGTAGGCAATGATCTGTTTTCTTGTGTCCATTAAATACTTCTTGGAGTGCTATTTGTACAGACATGATTATCTCTTTTGTAAGAGGATTGACAGAACATGCTTCTTTAATTTCTCCCATCATTCCTTGGTTCGACAGGTAACGCCTATCGTCACTGTCGTGGTGGGTTAGATATTGAAGATACTGAACTGATAGCACCATAAGTGTTGTAGTCAGCAAGTTAATCGTAGACTCTTCACACCCTGTTGACATCTTTGCTATATTCAATAGTACATCTACACATGACATTAGATTGTTTGGATCATGTTGCATCAAATTAGTATCAAATAACAATTTGGTCATGTAGATCAACACTCTATCCTCAACGCATTTTTCGTTTGATTTCAACAGTTCAACAAAGGGAAAAATACCAACAGTTTCTGGACAGGATGGTATTACACTTGAATGTATCGCTGCGAGCTGCTGAACTATGTTATCTTTATTTGTTTCTGTTTTTAGTTGATTTGCGATGTCTGCAATATCCGTATCGATGTTTTCTGACGTTTTTCCTAGTTAAATGAAATTTGCATAAAAAATAACAATTAGACATAACCATCGTCATTTACTTAGTTCAATTTATGTTTTCAAACTTTTTTTATTTTTCGTTTAAAGATTATCTCACTTTCAAAGGAATTCTGTTGTCTTACATATAATAACTTGGCATGCGTGTTCCTTTATCTGTTTTTACTCGATTTATCGATGAAATATCATAATCCCTATTACAGTTAAGTAAAATATTGAGAAGAATGTTCATATATCCTACCGTCATGAATTGCTTATAAAAGCGTGAAATAAACGAATATTAAAGTTTTAAATTTGATTGTCAGACACAAGAAATTAAAAATCGTTAAGTCCAAAACAGTTTATAATACAGTAACATTTCCTTTTCTTTTCATATACATGTAGTTTTATTTTGCATTATTTCAAATAGTTGAGTATATGGAACGTCGTAATAACATTTGGAATCTGTTATATTTTTGTAAAGTTGAGTTGGGTTATTTCAAATGCATTGTTTGGCATTTCGTGCATTATTTACATACTCACCACTATCTACCTTGTACAAACAACCATTAACATGCGTTCCAGTTGTTTTGGTATGTATGCTTTCAACAATGGTGTTGTTAGAAAGGTTCAAAAAGTTATATTGTGCTTCTTGACAGGTCTTTGGTGCTGTATATTCTGTTTCGGGACTTTTGATTTGGTAATCGTCCTCGTCATTGCTTAAAGTATCATCGCTCATTTTGCAGTACAGAAGCTTAGGCGGTAAACAAATACGGCGCTTTTTCCTGTAATAACAGTTCGAATCAGTTCTATTTTGACATGTAATCTATGTATAACATCACTTACATAACTTGTTATGCTCCACTCAGAATACTTTGTTTGGCATTTCGTACATTATTCACATACTCACCACTATCTGCCTTGTACAAACAACCATTAACATGTGTTCCAGTTGTTTTGGTATGTATGCTTTCAACAATTGTGTTGTTCGAAAGGTTCAACAAGTTATATTGTGCTTCTTGACAGGTCTTTGGTGCTGTATATTCTGATTCGGGACTTTTGATTTGATGATCTTCCTTAACATTGCTTATAGCATTATCGCTCATTTTCAAGTACAGAAGCTTAAGTGACAAGGAAAACGTTGTGATGATGAATGGCCTCACACGTACAAAATTGGATTTTTAAGGAGATTCAGTATAACAAGCATTCGGAAGCTAAGGGTTTTGAGACAATCCTTTTCGGGGCTAAGCCACCAGCAGTAGTATAAATCAAAAGGATAGAAATACAAAATTGCAAACAGAGTAAATAACAATTATTATACATATGATGTTAAGATAGTGTAATGATATATGATTTATTATCAAAATATGATATGATACTGTCTTTGTGCTCAAGCTAGAACATAACAATGTAATATTTATAAATTGAGTCTGCCTGCCTGCCTGCCTGCCTGCCTGCCTGCCTGTCTGTCACCTTATTGACGAGGACTTGGTTGACCGAAACACGTATAAAAATTTATCGAGGCCTTGTATATTTTAATTCATTTTCCCCTTCGAGTTCGTTGTTGACGGTTGATATTTTGAGCTTTGCCTCGGGTCAGGAAAAAGATCATCTCGCAAATTTAGTTGGTTTGACGTCATTTTTAAATGCCAGTCTCATTTTACTAGTTCATTCTGGTAGTGATTTTTTTATGAAGCTGTTGTTTGTTTGCCAACAAACCTATTGTCTTTTGATCTTATTTCTTCTTGTTTGGTATAACCAATTTTATTTTATGTATTGGTGCATTTGATCTGTTATCAGATACAGATAAGGACATTTGAATAAACTCTGTTTATCAAACTGCAGATAGCGGATTTAATTCCGGTTGCCACCGCATTTATTTGTTTTACAATTTTAGAATTCACGATCATTGAACAACAAAATTAAATAACAATTATGAACGAAAAAACCTGATAAGAATTTTGTTTAATAAACAAGATGGAAACTGAACCATAGGATCAAAAATAAATATTGGCAAACCATCTTCAGCCGCGTTAAAAAAGCAACATAAAAATATTAAGATGGAATAAAAATAATGATATAACAGTTTTAAAAAAACCAGTTATTTATGCGTATCGACTTGCAATCTCAGAGTTATCAAATTGCTGATCTAATTAGAGTTAGAAACTTTAGCTACAATGGATGTTTTTGTTTCAACGTGATAATGTTATCATAACTGTCTGCTAGAAATCGCTATCTCCGTGACATAGTAATGGCAAAGTACACACATATATAAAGACGGTTTTTGAAGTATTGTTCTATATTTATCGTTCTTAATATCCTGGCGTGTGATGTGTTATAACTGATTGAAGATTCCGTTTCAACTGAAAACCTTAAGATTGTTTTTATTAAAAAGAAATTCCATTGTGTGATTTTCAAGACATTGGCTAACATTTTCACAAACCGATTTATTTCCTTTTCACAATGCCCATTAGGTGTCTGCTTTCGTTATTATCCTGTGCTTTTTATAACGGTATCTCTTTGGAAGCTGGAATGTATATTCAGAATATTGTGACCACAGAGTTTTTTGAAAACGAGTCAAAAACGTTTTTATTCATCAGAATTAGTAAATATACACATGTAGTAGAAATCCAAAGTAAATATTAGAGTTCAAAAGTTAAAGCAAGTTTATTTCTTAAGTCCAAAAGTAGGTACTCCTTTAATTCCAAAGCGTGATTCCTTTTATACTTTAATGAATAGTCCAATGGAGGCAGATAAGTGAACTGACAACAGCTCCAAAGCAGTCATCTAAAATAAGATTTTGCTACAAAGGCTAAATTTTCATCCAGCGCAAAGGCTATATTCAACTGCCAAAACATCTTAAAAGATGCTATATTTATATTTCAAATCTGGAGATAGTAAACAAAATATCAACACCAAGTTAACATTAAATATCTTATTCAATATATTACGCAACTAAACGTATTCTGAACTGAGCGTTCTGACACCAACAGGTCTAAAATCGATTACTTATTGTCATTTATACAATAATTTTTATTTCAACAGTTTAAAAAAAACCCGTTACATCAACTCTTTATATGAATAGGTTGTTAACAAGATAACTCAATAAAACTGTGAAGTATCTCTTTGTATTATTTCAACATACACAAAAACAAAAGCAGTATGAATCTAAACAAGTACAAATGCATGCACATATGTACAAATTTGCAAACAAAGCATGACAGTTGGACAGTTGAGCCCATCCAGAGTTAAGTATATGAAAAGTGACAATAGCAAACACTTAAAAAGAACGGGGACCGATGGAGAGCAATTATTCAAGAAATGCGTCTTAAAATAATACAATATTATTGACTGAAACGGTTCACCAATAGATATAATATATATAAGAGGAACACAAATTATGTATAAATATAGCCCTAGCTACGAATCAACCGTCATTAGCGTATCCATTAGAGAACAGTTATTAAAAATAGTCAAGGCCTAGATAAATTAAAGCAAGGAAGCAAAATGTGGATTGAGATGGGGGAATAAAACTCGATGTTAACTAAAGACAAGATTGCCAAGAAGTTAGGTGCATGTTGAATCAAAATATAAAAAATGTATACATACTCCTCTGGACATTTGTTTCAGACAATCCAGTCCTCGTCAGCAGAAATGACGTAAAACTGACGTCATAGTATCTGCAGAATTAAATAATATCAAAAGATTTACTTACTTACGTTAATTATTAATTAAATTATTTGACCACATCTATTCGATTGTTGTACTGTATTATGGCATTAACAAATAAGTGTGAATTACGAACTCGCGTTCACACAGACGTCCACACACGCGTCCACACACGCGTTCACACACAAAATTTTGACGAATGTAGAATTTTTTACCTCGGGCCAGACTTAGACAATATTCAACACAAGGGTTCGAATATTCCGATCTCAACGAGTCACCGGTGTTTGATTATCTTTCTCACCTGTTTACGTTGCAATCGTTGCAAAATAGAAGAAATGAAAAGCAAAAGCGTATGTCGTTAACAAACATGAGTTTTGCCCCTTCCTATTAGTATTAGTCGTAACTCAATTGAGCGAGTCTTTTCATACATTTCAAGTTAAACTCCAAAGCATTCCGAATACAATTTCAGAAAGTAGTTTGAACAATGTTGCTGAAAGCATTGCATGAAATCGATCTCACATGGGGGATGGGGTGTTGAGCACCGGTGTTTTTCTTTAGATCAGAAGGTACGACAGGTGAAAAAGAGATATCCTTCATGGGTAACTCGATCTTGCATATAGATAAGGGGGAAAGATGTTTCTTACATGGCTTGCTTTCATGGGCAAACTCAATCTTATAAGTTATGGGAGAAAATATAGTCTTTCATAGTTCTATTATAAGTAACGTCCTGATGGTTGACGTATAATTATATCAGTATATAATTTCTACAATATCTTCTATTAGAAATACCTTGCTGGTGGATCTATATCTCTTATTTGCTATGGAAAGGTTGCCATGTACCGGAAAAAACATAGAAACATCGCGGCAGGTGACATATTTGTAGCAGGAAACGCTTTCTAAATCGCGAGCACCTGGTTTCGCTTCTAGTTTTTTAGTAGTTCGTGATGTGTCCATTTTTAGTTAATAAATGTATATTTTGTTATTTTTTTCTGTGTGCGTCCAACGTATTGCCAATGGCCATGGTCTTACGGCTTTAGAATATCGTCTTGTTTTTCGAATTTATTAAATATGAGGACTATAATGATAGTACAGTTCAGAAACATATCAATAAGATCCAAGGTGATACATAAGTATGTTTACATTGGTTTGAAAATCTAAGCATCAAACATTCTACTGATATAGTGCCCCAGTCGTGACTTTAGGGTTTAACAATGATACATACAAGTGAAAAATTACTCCAAAAACTAGAGGTCTATATGTCAAAAAATTAAATGTGCTTTTCTAAAGTCTTATGTAGTTTGTTGATAGTATAGAATATGCAACTATCAATATATTTCGTAAAAGACAGTTTGAATATTTCTGTCGTTAGACAAATAGTAGTTTTTTATTTGACATGTACTATGAACGACCCAAATCCTGTTTACTTTTCTGAATAGTCAAATTAATTTGAAAGAATTTCATATTAAAACCTTTATTATTTTCATGAAAATCTTTAGTATGCATATTTTCATTTGACATTATCAATACAATTGATATATTTACCAATATGCAAAGACAAAACCCCTCCCCCTAACAAAGCCGCTATAATCTAGCTATACATGTGAATAGAAATCATTTCAATGGATATAAAATTACGTCCAAAATTTACAGGGCCGTTTACTTTCAGCATTTTTTCACTTATAATTGCACCTTCATTGACACTTTTCAATAACTAGATCATCAAGGCATAGGTAAATTATGAATGTTTAATCAATTAATCTTTGCTCAAACCTGCAGCTGCAACAGCAACAAACAATATTAAAATAAAAAATATTTCTCTGAATTCATGATCAATTTGTATATTTTCAAAAATGTGAATTTATTATTTGGTATTTATTTGGTGTTGAATTTTAAAACCAAATTGCACACATTGTTGCTTTCTATATTTATCCAATATGATTACTGCTATACATGTGCGACTTGACAAAGGCGTGAACTTAGAAAACACAATGCTGTAAAATACTACCGGATCAATGAGTCCAATATTAAAGATCCAGAAAGAAACGATACGTTCTAATGCGTCGTCACGTAACATACAACACACACCGTATTTACAAAAACACGGGGTTCAAATAAGGAGATGTTTTGAAAGGCAATTACATGTACCTAGTTTGTCTTATTTAAATCGCAGTAAATGCATTTAAAATTGCTGATTGTCTAGAATAAAAGTTTGTTGACAACTGTAATTTACACATATACATAAAGCGACGTCTTATTTTGTTGTAAATTTGTATTCAGAAAGATAAAATCAAGTTATGAACTGCATTAAGATTTTTTCGGGAACCTTTTTGGAACCTCTCTGCTTTCTATTGTGATCGTGTAAACACAGGTAAGCATTATACATAACCCATAGTAGAAGTCTAATATATACTTACCTCTATATGATACGTTATATGTACTTCCTCGTTATTCGCATGGCGATTTCAGGAGAATTAAATTAACTAAAATATATAGTAAGTGCATCTCATTTGCTTCTGTCCTAATATTGTCTCATATGAAAAGTGTAGATAATCAGGAATACTTCAAACCTCAGTGAACACATTTATAGAGACTCTAATGAAGATTGGTTTGACTCTCAGTTATTAAATTAACAACATTATTTTGGATTTTTATGGGGTTTTTTAAAACAAAATTCTTGTGTTAATCTCAATATAACACGTTCATAGCAATTTCAATTTATAAAACTTCTTTCCAAAAATTTAGAGATCCGCCATTGACTCAAAACAAAAAAACGTCGAAACATTTAAGCGCGAGTACTCTAGCTATCGTGTATAAAGCTATTTTTGCAATAAATATATAATCGAACTTTACAAACTTCATCAGTATAAAAGATACTCACGTAAAAGATGCCTTTCCCTTGTTAATGCTTGTTACCCATTGTAAACTATAAGTTATTTTCAGCATGTGAATTTTAAAGGTTCCTATTTTTAGAATCTACCCCATATCCGCATTCTCAACATGATAGTTGTACTTTAAAATAAATCTGTTCATATATGGTATACAAAAAAGGGAAATGAACTGTAAGTGTTACATAAATTATGTATTATTGGTTATATTATTAAATTGGGAGTGAACAAACACTGGAGATTTTATGATTCAAATCACAAAAAATAAACAGATTTTGTGTGACTTCGTAAGTATAAATGATTCAGCAATTTTCTACTTTAACAAAGGGGGTCCTTGAGTGTTAACTTTAAATTCAAATATGCAAATTGAAATGCGTAACTGACAAATATCAATTCTAAAACACATACAACCCAATTCGCTGTGTGAAAGGATCTCATCCAAGATTTCAGATCAACTACGATGAACTGTCAACCGTCATCAACAGACGCTAAATAGAAAAGTGAATCTTTGTCAGCAGAGATGACGTAAACTACGTAATTATATATACAGTATTTATGATAATTTAAAGATAGACGTACTTATTATTACTTTTTATTGGGTTGGTTTTTGTCCATCATAACCATCGTGAATATTTGTCACCGTTGCCCCATTGGATCTGTAACTTTGATTTACTGAAGTCTTGTCTATTCAAAATTAATACTTCTCTTGCGTCCATTAATGAAAGCAGCTTTGAGCAAGATCTGGGGTTCGCGACAGGGTAATTCACACAGAGTTTTGGCTCTTCTAAATATCATATTAAGCGGAGGCATGATTCAGGTTGCATTTTTGTATTAGTTGTAATTTGTATTAATATTTTTGTC
>JAUMGZ010235312.1:0-16517 GCA_032359645.1 Pododesmus macrochisma | reverse complement strand
TACAGTCAGAATAATGATGTTTATATAATTAGATTGAATACAGTAAGAATACAAGAGAAAAACAGGATTTACTTAAGTGTATGATTACGCAAACTCATATAAGTAATGACGTAGCGATGGTTTGACATGTACCTTTGTGACACATGTCCTTATATTGATACTATGTCTTATTATATCATCGTCTCAATTCATAACACAATATAAGTTTGACAGAATAAAACGTTAAAAAGAAGGTTTATCTTTGAAGATTAGAGCCGAACTTAATCAAAGATTGTATACTGATATTCTATAGGGCAGTTGTGCCTTAAGCAAATGGCTTTCGTGTTGCTGTTTTACATGATATGTCATTGTATATCATATCGCTTGAAAGGTTGTCATATGCCGAAATGACACGAAAAAATCGCGATAGGGTGACATATTTTTTGAAATAGAATTTCCCTTTTAGTTAATAATTGCATTTTGATCTTCTGTCTGTGTGCGTCTCTTTCTTTTGTTTTGTTTCCGTCTTCTAATGGCCAAACGGTCGCTGAAAACGTTAATCCATGGACTTACGGCTTTTGAATATCGTCTTGGTTTTTCTTATTTACTACTTTGTTCAAGGTTGCTAAAAGACTGCTCTTCATAAAGGGCAATATCTAGCTTATGAATGTTCAAGATATTTTCATTTTCAACTAGATTAGCGGTAGACGCTGTTACCCTGAAAAAATATCTGGAAGGTATGACATTAGATGAGGTGATACAACAAAAAAGACTCTTTGTTGTCAACTTTGAGATTTTGGAAAACATTCCAACCATGCCTAATCGTAAAGTACGTATTCGTTTCACCAAAAGATGACACACTGCCGTTTTACACTATACTTATGTACATGTATGACAAGATGATATAATTAATATACGTACTTATTTTAATATAAAAAACACTTTTTGTTTTCTTTGGTTGAGATAACTCGTCAAGCATCTATAAAAACAGGAGATGTCAGAGTTTTGTCCAAGCAATCTTTCTTCCAATAATATATTCAACAAACCATTGGTAAACTCATATAAAATGTTATGCGATTTTTCCTAGGCGCATAAGCGTTAATTTATATAATAGGAGCTGTGTAAAACAAAAACATTTCAAAATATTGCTATTGGAACGTTATTCTTTTAATGCAGTTCTCTATCACATTAATTCGTTGCTAGAAGACAATGCCCGTCCGTTTGTCGCATGTATCAAGTTTGAATCTTGCAATATTTTAAGTATTGACAGATATAGTTTGAGTGGTATAATTACACTTAAATTATCATTACTCTTGTCTAAATGACAAAATGACAAAAAAAGTTCTGTTTGACTTTCTTTCCAGTTACAATCTTTATCACTGACAATATCTTTGCGGTCATGTTTCGTTCTCTTCTTTCATAGTAAAAAATATGACTTTATACTTCTATGTCAATTTTATTTTGTAGGTGTGCGCCCCAATAGCCTTGTTTTTCCTTAATGGTTTGGGCAATCTTGTACCCATAGCAATTCAACTTTATCAAGAGGCAGCAGTTGATAACCCCGTACGTATTAATGTAATAGAAGAGACAGAGTTAAAACGTCTCGGTAACAAGCACTTGTCAAAGGCAAGCATCCCAAAACAAAGGATAGATGAATAAACAGATTTGAACTTCGATCTGGTGTAAAATGCTACTAAAATGGAGAAGGACCATAGAAGACGCCAACAAAAGTTGCGATTAAACACATACATACATAACACAAATATCGGAGGCCAGCTTCCACAGAGGAAAGACGTAGGACGTTAATTTAACGAATAGCATGGTGTGATTAAACCGGTTACAGGATCTAAGCCCTCCCTCGTATTATGAGGAGGACGAAACAGTAACCCACATACATTCGCAAAAATATAGTCATAATTCAACAGGCCCTCAGTATATGATCGGTCGCAAAGTATTAAATATATGCTAAAATTTCAGTTGACTACAGCTAGTACAAAGAAGAGGCAATGCTTGGAAATGCTCAACAAGCCGTGAAAGCAAAAACTACATATACGCGACCTGAAAAATACTGTTTAAATACAATATCCAAAAGTATGGTGAGCAGATTTAAATTTTATTCACGGGACTAGGATAATTACAATTTGAAATAGAGCTGCGTTGTCGATGGCACACAATCGCATATTCCCGCGCGAATGGCTTGACCCCTATGCCCATGTTACCCCTATCACCCACCCGATCATCATATGCTAAAATAATTTGCTGTAAAATGTAGAACTCATGATTACATTTGATTTGATATGCTACAAGACTATATTAAGAAGAAAAAAATAATGACCCCCATGACTCCACCCCTTCTGGCGTAGCCCCTAGGGGTAAAATCGAAAATCCGAAAGTGTTATTATCTTCCCCATACATACATCTACTTTGTCTCAAAGTTCCTATCTCCAACAGTTTAGAAAAAGTCATTTTTTACCCCTTAACCCTAAAATGCCCATACCCCCTCCCCGATCACGGTAGGCTAAAATAAATTGCTGTAAAAGTATAACACACGATTATGTGTTGATTTGATAAGCTATTAGATTATTTTTGTTTTAAAAAAATAATTTGACCCCCATGACCTAACTCCTCTGACCCGGCCTCTAGGGGTCATTCAAAAATTCGAAAGTGTTATGCACTTCCCAATACATACATCTACAATGTTCCAAAGTTTCAAGTACCTATCTCGAACAGTTTAGAAAAAAGTTATTTTAACCCCTTACCCCTCAAGTGCCCCCAACGCCCCTCAACGATCATCATATGCTAAATAATTTGCTGTTAAAAGTATATCTCATGATTATGCTTGATTTGATATGCTGTAAGACTATACTTTAAAAGACACAATTTGCCCCCCATGACCCCATCCCCTCTAGCTCGGCCCCTAGGGGTCTTATATAAAATCCGAAAGTTTTGTGCACTTCTTCACACATATATCTACCATGTACCAAAGTGTCAAGTTCCTAACTTCAACGGTGTAGGGGGAGCTACAGGGTAAGACGGACGGACGGACGCCGGAGACGATCACAACAAACCCTCTTTTCTTCGAAAGCGCGGGAATAACAAGATATCTCATTAAATATATAAGACAATATATATATATATGAGTGTGTGTGTGTGTGTGTGTGTGTGTGTGTGTGTGACGGTCTTTTGCCAGACAAAACGTTCAAAAATAGAAGCAGATCGTCTCGATCAAAATGGTAAAAGGGAAGTACAATTTTGTAGTTGTAGTTTCCGAGATAATACTAAAAGTAGGACGAAATATACCTTCGGTTTTTTCAAATACTATTCAGAACAGAATTCAAAATTTCAAAATGCTTCATCTATTTATCTAATCTACTTGGATTGTTTATACTCTTCGATATGGATGTGTTAAATTCTACTTGAATGTAATATAAATTTAACAAATGTCCGATTCACGTTTTCAGGTATTTTTCCCAGATGACCCACAATACACCTGGATGCTGGCGAAACTGTGGTTTAATAATGCGGACGCCTCCCATCACCAGTCATTTTCACATCTGGGTAATGCCACCTCTTTCACGACAAACATATGTCTATAACCTTAATTTCCAAGAATGTTTCAAAATTCGAAAAAAATGTATAAAATGGGACTAAAAAGCATTACAATACAAAATTGCTAATTGAAATAAGCCGCGAATAAATATATCTATAATAGGAAAAATTCAATCTATGTGTGTGATACCCTCGTCTAGCATCCTAGGTCTAGCTCCAAAGCAACCGTCATCAAATGGACGCTAAAAAGAAAATGATGTTAAATAGCAGATAAGACTTCGGTAATTCAAAGCTACAAAACAATAAGGGTGGAATCAACAGAACGAGAGCCAATAACTGTATCAAACAATAAAGCACCTGAAAGTAAGGAATTAAATAGACATCACAGCAATCCCCAAGACTAGTAATCCACGCGGACCGACTTAAAACGGTCACACAGCACGAAACCAGGCGGTGTGCTTAATGAGGCCCCAACATTCCCACTTCCCGCATGAGACTAGAAGTCTTAAGTATAGACATACATTTAAAAATTTAATAAATACACTTAAATGGCGCTGTATTAATATCAACAACTAATCGCCCATATCAATTGTCCATAAAATCTAAACGAGTAAAACGTAGATACATATTTACAAAATGCAATTTGAAACACGAAAATTGGACTAATAAGTGGTTGATTCATATATTCCTCATATAGTTAAGTATATGAATAATGACATTGATGAACAATAAGTGTGCAACAGCAACACCTAAGCCAACTTAAACAGCAAGGCAAAAACGGAGGGGGATTTGAGACCATAGGAGAGTTAACACTCACCCAGTTATGTATCAGGGGGAAAAATAATTGGCTTAAACTATTGCTATAACTGCAGTGTGAGCTCAGGAATAATGATCAACCCAAATCCCAACTTACAACCAAAAGGACAGATACCAGGACCCAGATTTCTTGATATAGGGAGCTTTCAATGGGAGCCCTTCATCAAGTCCCAGTATTATTGTTAGAAGGTGTGCAATGCCAAAGTCTATTCCAGTAAAAGGCAGTAATAGGACAAAATACTAGGCTTGTAGTTTGTCTCACTATAAGAGGATCATAGCTTAATTTAAGGAGTCTTCTTACAATTTTAGTAGCAACAGAAGATATGTCAGGGTTGTTTTTAATTCTCCGATGTTTGAAAACAAGATCTCCAGAAAATGAGGGTTTTGGGACCGTAGGAGAGTAAACACTCACCCAGTTATGTGTCAGGGGAAACAACTAAATTAGCTTAAGTTATTGCCATAACATCAGTGTGAGCTCAGAAATAATGAACAACGCGGAGTCCAACTAACAACAGAAGGACATATATCAGAACCCATCCTTCTCGATATATTGAGCTTTCAACTGGAGCCCTTCATTGAGTCACAGTAGTATTGTTAGAAGGTATGCAATGCCAAAGTCTATGCCAGTAAGAGACGATAAATGGAAAGTCTCTTAGAATTTTAATAGCAACAGAAGATATGTTAACGTTGTTTTTAATCCCCCTAAGTTTGTAAACAAGATCTCGATAAAATGAGGGCTGTACAATGTTTCTAGTTACATACTGGAAAATACTAATTTGACCATATTTCAAAAGAATCTCCGGATATCTTCTAAAAAACTTGCCAACTATTTTACGCATTTTATGATATCGTTACCCCTGTGAAATAAGCTTGATGGTAATGTCAATATTACGACAATGCAAGTCATTGGCATCTGAACAAGCTTGAGCATGAAGAAGTAACTGAGAAATATAAATGCCGTATGATGGAAGTCTTCGAATATCTCCATCAAGCAATGGGCAATTTACAATTTGAAATCCAAAATCATCTCTTTTATCGTAGATTTTAGTATGATCTGTTCCATTAACCATATTAATGTCTAAGTCTAAACATGGATATTGGATCATATTCAATTCTATAAATTGTCCTGCCTACATTTTTAGATGTGCGCAAAGTCAAAATATGATTTGTTTACACATTTCTCTGGAAACGTGTTCAAGACAATCCAGTTCTCATCAGCAAAGGTGGTGTAATAATTTATAATCTTAAAATCCGGACAAAGCCTTCAGGCATAGATGGGACAACCCGAGCAGAATTTATGCCGGACATATCTATTATACACTTTATACAAGTTACCGACAGAGTTAATTATCGGGGTTTATCTAACTCGAGTTGGTTAATTTATACATTTTAAAAAGAAACCGGGTTTAATTTGGAATTAGAAGTGGCGAACGACATCAACGTATGAATACGAGATGAATACTTCTCATCAGTCACAATCAGCGAATAGAAATAGTACTAGTCGTTTTAGGAAACATAAGCTTATGAAGTAAAATTCTTAATGCACAAGGAAATATATCCGTTCAAAGTCTGAACTATACAAAATGCAATCTGAACCATGCCTCCGATAAATATGATACTTATAAGAGGAAGGAGCCAACATCCTGTGTGAGACAACCTGTCCCGAACCCAAGATCTTGCTCGAAGCTGTCATCATTAATGGACGCAAGAGAAGAATTAGTTTTGAATAGACAAGACAAGAGCAAATCAAGGTTACAGAGCAAAAGGGGGGAATCGGTGACAAAAAATTCACGATGGTTATGATGTACAAAAACCATACCCATTAATAATACAAAATTGTCTGGCCAAAATTTAAAATGTGCGCGTAGTCAAAACAGGAATTTTTTAATGTATTCCCCTGGACACGTGTTTCGAACAACGCAGTTCTCATCAGCAAAGGTGAAGTTATAATAGATATATAGAATTAAATATTATCAAAGACAGACAGACTGACTGACTTTCTTACATTGAAGAAAGCCAAAATATGCATCCAACACAACAATTAAGAATACAGGTAAGTACAAGAAAGCATTGATGCAAAGCATCAAATTCGCCGGGAAAACTAAAGATTATTAAATTAAGAAAATGTTTATTCATCAACTAAATTTTTATACTTCGAAAAACATTGTTTTCTATGATCAATATTAGCACTTATGCAAACATTAATGTCACTTCAAAAGTTGCATTTGATAAAGTTATATATATTGAATTTCGCCAATTTTCCCCTTTTAGATTGTGCATGTGGAGCTCCCTAGGTCTCCAGCCTTATTTGTTTTAGCAAACGCGAATTTACGTTCACCTTGAATACTTCCTATTGAATGCTCAAATATTGTTGAGAAGTTGTGAAGTTGATACAATGGTATATATAATAGTAAACATAAACCTCAAAGCCAGTACGTTTTTTTACCTCATCAGTTGGTTCTCATTGGCTAAGGTTATCTTTTACGCTCAAAATGCGCGTCAACACATAACTACGGAAATACAGAAATATACTGCACAAGTTTCCCGAAACAGCAGTAAGATGAAAAATTGTAATCAAATTTGCAAATTACACTCACAATTTATATATATATTTTTTATCAATATGACTCATCATTAAAAAAATAAAAATAAGAAGTCGGGGATCGAACACAGCACCTTCAAGCCTTCAGTAAAAAACTGATAATTGGGATATGATAATACTTTATGAACCTGATATAGTTATGCATACAGTGCTAACAAATAATTATTCAGTATAAACACAATTTATGCATTTTTTTTGCTTGTAAACAGGGTGATTTTAAAATTAACTGAACCAACGCAGACTTAATTCCAGAGGGCGAAGCCATATGTACGATAACACAATACTGCGAAATTCCGGATGACGTTTCCGGACCTTTTTAGAAAAACTTGGGGTAAAACCATTTTACAATCTCTTCAAATTCAGGATGTAAAATGCGAACTCCTCCCTATCGCTATGTGCATATCTCAAATAAATTACAAATATATTCGCCGGCTCATGCCGGCGAATAATGAAACTGTATCTTCTCAGGTCCGAAACTCAAAAACAACTGGCAGAACGTTATGAATCGGGAATAAATGACGGCGTGCCTCACACACAGCAATGGCCCCTCGGGGAAACTATGTAAGGTGGCGTGACTTTATGACGTCAATATTTTTTCTAGTTTCAGCCAATAGAAGCAGCGGTTGGAGTTACCTAAGATGTGTATTCAAGTTATAAAACCAACCTCTTTAGAGTGATGTAATCATGTAAACAATAAAAAGATCGTCGGATAAATAAAAATATTAAATTTTTTTTAAGCAGATGTGATAGTAGTAAACCAATATATCACTCTTTTAAAATATTCAAACTAAAAGATATTTTTCATTACTTTTTTGCAGGAGTGACTCATCTTCTAATGGAGGGTATTGCTGTTACAACACACAGACAACTAGCCACTAGGCATCCTATCTTTAAACTTCTTCTGCCCCACTTTTTATATAACATGGCTATAAATAAGTAAGCGTATTTTTGATTAATCCATAATATTCAGCGCTTCTTCGTTCAATTTCTATTAAGGCATAATGACTCATGCTTCTCTTTCCATTTAACTTAAACTATACAAACTCATCCCTTTATTTTTTAACTTATTTCAATTATATGTGATATGTATGTAAGTATCTGCTATACGCCTGTTTGTAATTCCTGTAATTCGTAAATATTATGATATTTAGCCTATACGACGAATCAAATAAATAGAGACATATTTAAATATAAAAAATAATTCATTAATTCACTCATATATATTTCATTACTTTTAAATCATTAAAAAACATGTATATGGTGTATGGTTGTCATGGAGCACCTGGTTTCGCTTCTAGTTTTTTTTAATAGAAGTTCGTAATGTTTCCATATTTAGTTAATAAATGTATATTTGGTTCATTTATCAGTGTGCGTCCGACGTTTTCCTTATGTTTGCCAATGTCCATGGACTTACGGCTTTAGAATATCGTCTTGGTGTTTCAAATTTACTACTTTTACACTAGTTTCAAACAATTTATCTTACTTGTAGTTTTAAAATCACAATCTTTTATCAGATCTTCCAGTTCACATTTGATACATTTTCTATTTTTTCTGGAATATTTTCAATAGAGAATTGTTAAAAATCATCTTTAAGTATTTAATTATCGATCTTTTATATACATGCAATACATGTATGACAAATTGAAAGATACACAAATGCAATCTGAAATATGCCTCCAAGAAATATATTATTTATAAGTGGAAAGAGCCAATACTCTGTGCGAGACACCACCTTCCCGAATACCAGGTCTAACTACGAAGCAGCCGTCATTTATGGAAGTTTTAGACAAAATGAGTTAAGAATAGACCTTGGTAACTCAAAGCTGCAAAGCCAGGGGGAGGGGATAAAAATCACGATGGTAATGATCGAAAAATACCACACCGTAACAATAATATAAAATTGTTTTGCCAAAAAATGTAAATGTGCGCGCAGTCTAAATAGGAATTTTTTTTAACGTTTTCCTCTGAATGCACGTTTCGGACAACCCAGTCCTCATCAGCAGAAGTGACGTTTTAATTTATATAGAAAAAATATTATCAAAAATCAGACAGACGTTCGGCTTGCAATAAAGATAGAGTCGAAATATTTACAAAACACAAATTTAGAATACAGGTAAATATGAAAGTGTTTCCTCTTAGGTTTACAACTCAATTGAAAAATCATTACTATGACCGGTATGGGTAAAAGTAAAATACAGGAGTGGTGGTGGTGGTAGTAACTTTATATTATTATAGATCTTACAACTTAATCTGAAATATGTTTCCTTGCCACCGATGGTAGCGCGAGTGGATTCTTTCATAGGGCAGAAACCTGCGTGTTCATTTTAGCGATCCGTTGCTACTACTACTACTACTACTACTACTACTACTATCATTTTTATTTACGTGTCACTTTTGAAATATTAAAATAAATTTAAGTTAAATAGCTCAACATTTAATGCAGCAAAACACACGTTTGATACCCTCCATCAAATAATTATATTAAGTTTAACAACTAACATGCACGTAACAATTATAGTATCATATACTACACCCATACTGTCTGTTCATACACTGTTGTTCACAATGTTTTATGGCAATTTTTTATTATGAAATTGCTTTCAAAGGAACAAAAACCAACACTATTTTTTGCTGTATTATATATATATATATAAAAATGTGAATAAACTCTTGAATCTGTGTACGAAAAAAGTAACCGAGGTTTATCTGGCTCTTGTAGTATCACGTGTGGTATCCATTTTCACATTCAAATTATGTTAACGGTAGTCGTGTAATCACTTTCTCTGCAAATAACTTTATGAGAGTCACAATTTGCTGGTTATTTTACGAGGGATTGAGTGATGTATGTATTAACAATGCATTAAATTTGGGTGACATTGTCGCTGCTTGTCAATTTTCGACTAATTTGCTTCACTCATATAGAGCAAAAAGTGCAGTATTACTAAATTGTTTTGGTTTGAGTCATCAACTACTTATATGATTTATTGTTATTCAAATTATTTACCTTTTGAATGTCTTTTGTACTTATTGTTTATTTTAATGCCAGAAAATTTCTTAATTTACCTTATTGGTTAAAACAAGAAGAAATAGGATCAACAGAACAAAGGTTATTGACAAACAAACATTAGCTTATTTAAAAAGTCACCACCAGAATGACCTTGCAAAGTGAGACGAGCATTTAAAAATAATAACAATTATCGCCGACTTTAATTGAATCTTTGGAAATTTATTATAGATTGGCTTGGTCAGTTTTAATAAAGCCCAACGGATGGGTTGACCAGGCAATGAGTATTGGCAGAGAAGGAATGTTCAAAATAATAGAAAAAGGGTATGTGTGCAATTATGTTATCTAGTTTGGGAGACTTAGTATAATTTTACTATAGTAAGAACTTGTGTTATAGCCGAACACTTAATATGTTGAAATTATTAATTGTGTTTATTCGTTTTCTGGTCACCAATGCACTTTCATACGAAAAAAAAGTTATATCTGGACCAAGTATTCTTTTGTATTAACTAATTACAGTGTGTATATATTGTTCGAATCATGTTAAGTTTTAAAGGAAAATAGATACATAATAGTATCATCAGTCAACTTTGCTTAACCTAGTTAGTAGAATCTATCGGTATAAGTCATTGTTAAGTATTTGCATGTTGCGCGCATGTTGTCGGCATACTCATTTCCTAAAATTTTAAAATAAGCAAAACTAAAACTTACATAATAATCAATTTATTTTCATTTTCATTAAGCATAAGAGGTTGGCGTCTCGACGTTGAAGGCACTTTGCCCAAGGATTTAAAGAAGAGAGGGGTAAACTTGTTTTGTAATGTTTTTACAGTATAACAGGTTTTAACAAATTGCTATTGTTTGTATTAGTTTGTACAGTTTTGATAATGGAGTGTAATATTTATCAGTGTTTATAGACTGTTCATATACATTTAGTTCTCGAAATGTTATGCAGTAAGAAACATGAAAAGAAATAGGATCAACAGTAAAAAACATGATGAATGGAATCATCAAAACAAAAGACATTGACAAACCAACAATAGCTGCATCAAATAAATAAGTAGGGACAACTATTATATTTCCATTTCTACTATAAATATTCATAATGATTATATCTTGTATCTCATCGTATTAAGTGTGTTGTCATGCTTTAAATGCAGGGCATAAATGCGTGTGTTCTTTTTCAACATAGTTTGACAATCCAGATGTGTTGCCTGGTTATTACTTCCGGGACGACGCACTTCCGTTGTACAGCGCAATACACGATTATGTATCAAAGTATGTGCGTTTATACTATGGTAAGTTTCACGGAGATAATTGTTAGTGTAATAATCAAAAGTATGAAACTGTAACCTATTAGGTCAAAAATAACTGGCATAACGTTATGATCTGGGAATAAATGACGGCATGCCAAATAACACACAGCAATATAACTTCTCGATAAAGGTTCAGTTTAAAAAGCGTTTGGAAGCAAAATACTACTAGGGGATTGTAAACCTCGGGGCTCAGCCACCATGTTCAATAAATGATGCTTATCTTTCAATTTTTAAACTTCAGTTGATGATAATCAGGTTGCACATGATAACGAAATACAAAACTGGCACGATCAACTGAGAAAACCTATGGTACAAGATGGAAACGATGATCAAGGAGGGTTAGGAATTAAAGTAAGAACTGGACAACTATCTTGGTGTAATATGAAGAAAGATTTATATATGTTTTATATATGTAAATGTAAGATATGCTATATCAGCTAAGGGATGTATACAAACAGAAGAAAGGTATATATAAAAAAATAACGAAACTTTTAATGATATATAGTAATAAAGCAGCAGAATAACGAACTAGCATATTAATTATTATAACCCATTACACTTCTTATCTCGATAACTTTACGAAGTAGAAGAGAATTGCAAAAATATGAAAAATACTTATTGTACATTGTATCGTAATCCGCGTAAAACTTATTAAAAAATATCAACTTAATACTTTCTCTGTAGTTTAAAAAATGAAGAAATTGAAAAACAATTATCCTTCAAACAAACATAACAAAACAATGTAGACAAGATATGGTTTATATACCCTTCTATTACATATTATGAAACATTAATACTCGAAACATGAATGTGTACGACCCGACGAAACGCAAATTAATGTACAAATCAGACTAATGGGACAGCGAAAAGTAAAAACACAACTTTGAAAACTGAAATGGCCAACCAATAAATACAATATCTACTAGAGACAAAAGAACATGATATCTGTTTATCAAATGATTTTTACCAGATAGATAAATACAGTTTAAAAACTTAAATTATTAGCAAGAATACATCTCATAAAGATGGCTATAAAAAAACATGTAATGTATGAAGTTGAAAAAACAGGATGCGTGGAATCATCAGAACGAAAGACATTGACAAAGCATAATAGCCGCATCAAACAATTCAGCACCAAAATAAAAAGGAAATGAATTGATGTCACAGAAAGTCCTCAAGACTAGTTATCCGTACGGACTGACTTAGAACGGTCACCTAGCACAAAACCAGGTGGTGTCGATAAACTGGTATATGAGGCCTAAACCTTCCAACTTCCACACGAGACAATATTAAAATTAGTACTAATAAGATGCTGCCGTAACTAATAAGTCGAAGGTCACTGATTAAACAAGAGCAAAAAAATGAGGGAAACAAGGCAGAACACACAAATAAAAACAAATATTAAACTACAACATTCTTTAATGAAGGGCAGTCTATAAATATACGTTCTAAGACGATGCATTCCTACATGCCATAAGATATTCGATTCTACGACGTGTGCTTCCTCATTACAGATAATTAAATCTTAACATGACCATCAATACATATTTCACGAATGCTGATAATGCAAAGCACATTTAGTTACTAAATAATACTTTTTTTGATACTATAAAACTATCAAATTAAATTGACTGCTTAAAATATCAAGCAAAAAAGCATCACATAGTTATAGTTAAATTTAGAAACAAAACCAGGTGTCCATAAAGATATGTTCCTAGCAAATCGCCTGTCATTTGCTTGATTCTGCACTGTAGATCTTCTTTTAAAAAATAAAATTTTAACTTGACCAAACTTAGATATGTAGCAGCATTCTTAAAACGACGATATAGAAGCTCAAAAAACACACTTGTACACTCACTAAAGTTTCCCTTGACGTAGATAGGTTTTTTCTAAGAGCCGAACAAAAAAATACCAGAAGTCACTATGTCAATTAAAAACATTTCCCTGGTAGAAAAGTCCTCGTCTAGAGAACAAAGTCGGGAATGTCTCATTAGCTGTGAAACATAAACATTATAATGAAGGACGATGAGATGCAAATGCTGAAAAGGAATCACGCTTGTTATTGCATTCAGTAGTTATGGTATTTTAGAGTAATTTTCTAAATGAAAGTCTAAAAATCAGAGGGTTCAATGTATATTAAGTTTTTATTTCGATCTTTTGAAGATAGGTAGAGTTGACGTTGTCAATCTTTGTTATTCAGTGACAACACATCATCTATCTAACGGAAGTGCTATTGGTGACATTGCCAAAGTTTTTTCCCCCCTGGATTATGTAGCCTTTGTGTTAGTTCTTTTCCATAAGAATAAAAAAGTGTTTATGTGGATGCCAGGGCAGAGCATGTTTTTTTCTGTTGGCTCTATTATAGCCAGGTGAATGAGGACTGGGTATATTGTGTTTTACTCGTAAGATTATTGAATGTGGATTTTGTATGAATAATTAAGGCAAATATTCATCCCTGGCTCTTTTACCTATTATAAGTCAGAATCCTATATAGATTTAAGTGAATTAAAGAAAACAAAACTACATGTATATTTTATGTCAAATTTTGATTACATTTTTTCATTAACAAAAAGGGTAAACATCTTCATAAGATATCTCTTATATTCTTAAAAAGCCATATCATATACTTTATAAGATACCTTATATATATACTTTATGAAATATCTTATATAGTTTATAAGATACCTTATAAACAAAAGAACGTGTTTCTGTGGGATTTACGTCCATTTCTAGAACAAACATAATAAAATATCGTTTTATATAAGACATCTCATAAAATATATTTAATAAAGAATACAAATATCTTATTTTAGATTACATTTTCTAAAGTTTATAATATATTTTTATAAAGTTTATAAGATATCTTATATTCAGTATAAGATATCTTATAAACAAATTTAAATAAGTATACAAGATATCTTATTTGAAATTGTTCATAAGGTATCTTATAAATTATATAAAATATCTACTTTAAAATTGTTTTTAAGAAAGCTTATATATTAATGAGATATCTTATAAAATTAACCGTAGTCAAATGAATAAATGTTAACTTGGCTTGTCATATGTTTGTAAGTAGTAAATCGAAAAACCAAGACGCTATTCTAAAGCCGTAAGTCTATTGACATTGGAAAACAATAAGAAAACGTTGAACACACAGAAAAATTAACCAAATATACATTTATTAACTAAAAATGGAAACATCACGAACTTCTACTAAAAACTAGATGCGAAACCAGGTAAGCGTTTCCTACTACACATGTGTCACCCGTCGCGATGCTTCCGTGTCATTTCGGTGTATGGCAACCCTTTCCACTGTTAAAAAAGAAACATATGTCACCATAAGAATATGTCACTAGTATGGCGACGAAAGAGCAAGGAGAAACAACCATTACCAGGATAGGAATCGATAGTACCCCTCCCCCATTTACCACCATGACCGCATTCTAAATAATATATTAAAATATATAATACTATAAAATCAAAGACAGACAGATGGACTGACTGACTGACTGACTGACTGACTGACTGACTGTCTGACTGACTGACTGACTGACTGACTGACTGACTGTTGTCTGGTAAATCAAGATAATGCATGGCTATTTAAAGTCAGTATTTTGATAATATATATAGGTGCTTTAAAATGTGAAAACGATTGTACATTTCGAAATAAAAATATAGAAGCTTAAAGAAAGATACATTAATAAAGTGATAACATTTTCAGGGAATACCCGACTGTTTAAATACACGAGAAGAGCTTATTTTGATTTTGACGAGCATAATATTTACCGTGAGTGTTGGGCATGCGTCTGTCAATTTTCAACAATATGACGAATACGGCTACCCTCCTGAATATCCGGCTCTCCTGCGGGAATCACCTCCAAACAGCAAGGTAATTTATATTAACAAGAAGTAACATAAATTTTCATAAAATTTACGTGTTTTCAATTTCAACTGAGACTTAAATATGAATACCTTTTAAATTTCGTTTTTTACTTATTTCCACATTTTTCTTCAATGATCAGTCTGTGAAAACATTTTTCAAATATTTGTTGCGGTTTTTTCTCAGTCTCTCTGTTTCAGTATCCTCCTTCTGAAATTGAAATGAATCTTATTTCTATATTACCTGATCGTTGTGCAATATATAAATACTTTCGCAAACTAAGTTAAGTAAGGAAGAATGACGTTTTATTCAACGGTACCGACGTCCAGGAAACCACCAGCACATGAAATGAAAAAAAACTCCAATAAAACAGGATCATCAAAACAAATGATATTGACAAACAAACAATAGCCCCATCAAAAATGCACAATCAGAATGAACCTGCAACACGAGACGGGCATTTAAAAGTGACGTCAAACCAACCAAATGAATAAGAGTCTCTCGTTCATGACCCAAAGCTAAACTATGAATAATAAACCCCCATCAACAGGGTCTAAGGTGGACATCATTTTAGAGTAGACAGACATAGATCAAGCAAAGCTAGGAAGCCAAAAGGGAAGGGAGAAAGGAGTCCCAATGTTAATTATGTTCAAAAATCACACCTCAAAAATACTATAGAAATGGCCTTGCCAAGAATTGAGGTGTACGCGTAGTCAAAATAGGGGAAGTACATTTTAAAAGGATGGTATCTGAATCAGAGGTGTTAATATGTGAATATTACATTATTTGAATAATTTGAATAGTTTTGGATAAACAGTTATAATGTAAATAGTCTTGAAATGCACTTGCTAGTAAAACTAAATCTGAAATTGATTGTGTTAATTAATGGAACATAAACTAGCTGTGAGTAACCTTGTATATCTTATGTGTATACATACATGATCCACAGATTGGAAGATTATATAGTACGTCATTGTACAATGGTGTTTTAACTGCAGGAAGCTAAAACTCAACAAGATGTACTTAACACTCTGCCGGAAAAGCTCACTATGCTTGACACAATGACTATCACAAAGACACTAAGTACAAAGGCAACGAAGAGTCTTGGATATTTTGAACACCAGCCATATAAAGACCCGGATGCACTTATTGTGCTTGCCAAGTAAGTTTACCTTAATTGCATGTTGCAACTTGAAATATTGGTCACTAAGTCGCAGGTGTAGGTGCATTGTGATTGAAGGCGCGAATGCATGCTTTGTCGGGGGCGATTCGGACGCGGAGCAGGGGTGCACTGAGGGCGGTGTTGTTGGTGTGCTGAGTTTTCTTGTCGATGGCAGTTTTGTTGAGTTTGGGGGGGGGGGGGGCGGGTTT